>JAKTYG010000059.1:0-56488 GCA_030564725.1 Chernovozyma sophiae-reginae
CTCTCTCTCTCTCTCTCTCTCTCTCTCTCTCTCTCTCTCTCTCTCTCTCTCTCGCCCTCTCTCGCCCTCTCTCGCCCTCTCTCGCCCTCTCTCTCTTCCCTCACTCTCGTTATCTCTCTCTGCGTCTGCGGGGGCGGGGGCCGTTCTTTCGCAATTTCATTCTCGGTTCCAAAAAAAACAAACATACAACAAGGAAACCAACTATCTCAATCCGATACGATCACCAACTATGTCTAACAATAAGAGAACAGATGTAGTATTGTTGGATTCGGATGAAGAAGTTCAAGGTACTAATGCAGTTAGCAAGATACCGAGGATTGATCGTTCTCTGCCTCAACGTTTAGAACCTTTAAAGAAACCCTACATGAGTTCAGAGTTTGACCTGGATGAAGAGAATGAAATTGAAGCAGAAAGTCATAACCAGATCCGATTACTGGAGTCGAAATCGGATTCGGACTTACAATCGGATTCAATTAGCGGTTCCCAAGAAAAGTCAGAGGGTTCTCAACATTACGAAGGGACTAATGGTTCAGTTATAGAAGCTCATACACAATCAGATTCGGAGTCTCTACGTGGTACCGAGTTAGAAAACGAACAAGATGGTTCGCATATACTGGATAAACAGAGAGTGCATCAACACATACAACAATATCAACTAGATGACGAAACACTGGAACAGGAACAGCAACAACATGATTCTTTTTTTGACTCAAGCAGCTCAAAAGAATCTTCATTGGAACCTATTTCGATCGAGGAATATAGTGCAATGATAAATAAAGATTCCTCTGATAATGAAGACGATTCTACCACCAGCAAAGATCAACCACCCCAAGTAACTCCTGAAATTAGGTTGGAAACTAGAAAGTATCTAAAGGATAATGGAATCTTGAAGTTTCTTGATAAATATTTGCCCACAACAGCATCAGCTGGTGATATATTATCATTAATACTTCAATTGGGGTTTTTACCTCAAGAAATGGAATTTAATGAAGAAGATAATTTACTAAGACTTATTAAAGTATTACATCTTGCCATGAAGAAAACTATCACCATGAGAAATAAATTACCTAATTACAGAACTATGGATGATTTTTTAAATAAATTAAAAATTGCCAACAAAATTATGATAATTACTGGTGCAGGTATTTCCACATCATTAGGTATACCTGATTTTAGATCATCCAAGGGAATTTATTCACAGGTTCAACATTTGGGACTTCTGGACCCTCAAGAAGTATTTGATTTAGAAGTTTTTCATTCGGATCCTTCGATATTTTACCAGATTGCCCATATGATATTACCTCCAGATAATCAATATACTCCTTTACATTCTTTTATTAAATTGTTACAAGATAAAGGTAAATTGCTTCGAAATTATACTCAAAATATTGATAACCTTGAAGGAGTGGTAGGACTTGATCCTGAAAAGATAATTCAATGCCATGGTTCATTTGCATTTGCCCTGTGTGTAACTTGTGGCTTTCAAGTTGAAGGTGAAGAGATATTTAATGAAATTAGAGCTAAAGAAATTGCTTATTGCCCGAAATGCCTAATTAAACGGAACCAATTAAGTGCAAAAGATGAAGATATGTATATCCCAGAAAGCTTTGGGGTTATGAAACCAGATATAACGTTCTTTGGAGAACCTTTGCCTTCCCGATTTCATAAAATGATTAAAGAAGACATGAATGAATGTGATTTATTAATTTGCATTGGTACGTCGCTTAAAGTTGCACCAGTTTCGCACATCCTTGATAGAATACCAGAAGAAATTCCCCAAATACTAATTAATAAAGATATTATAGAGCATTTCAATCTTGATATCAGTATATTGGGTTATTGTGATGAAGTTGCAAGCTATATATGTAATGAACTTGGATGGAATCTTCCTCATAAAGATTACGATAAAATTCGAGGGAAAAATGGAGAAGATCTTGAATTAAAAGTCTTAGAAGAAGATAATGGAGTTTTGCAAGTCATTAGAAACGAGCAATTGACATAGAATCGTTGCAAATAAAACTTAACTAATACAACTCTAAGAGAGATTACATCTTTGCAAACTCCACCTAATGCTAATACTTATAGTTTCTGCCTGTATATAATCTCTCTCTTTTTTTTTCTCAATATTTGAAATTTCTTGATGATTTGAGTATAATACCTAGAAGTACATGTATATATACATATAGATAGATATAGACATAGATACACAATATCGATTTGGAATAATAGAGACAAGTTCTGTTCTGTTTCAGTATATAGTATTCTGCTGCTATAAAGATTTTTTAATTTTCTTATTTAGATCCCCGTTTTTCGTCCCTAAACTTTGTTCATTTTGGAACATTCTCATTTGCATTTTGTTCTTAGCATATCTATTTCATAGATCCACGGAGTATAAATAACATCATGTATCGTTTAATTTCATCCCGACTGAAGATTCCTAAAATTATTCAATACAAGAGGTTTACAAGTTGTTATAATTTTAGCACTTTTAGGGTACTAAACATCGCAGATGATCATGAGAAGCTACCAGCAGTCGATGGCATACTAGAACATGAAGGTAGTGAACGATTCAGTGGTAAAGAAAATAACAATTCAGAATCAGTGTCAGTGTCAGTGTCATCTCAAAATGATAATTATGCCAATAAATCAGAGACTGACATCACTTCTGAATCAGAAGAAACTGATATTCTCAATAAATTTCTCAGTGCAAACGAAGCCGATAATGAATTTAATGATTACTTCAACGATTTCAAGATTGATAGTAAGACATCCTCTGAATTATTGTTAGGTTCATCCAATACAAAATCTTCAGAATTTTTAGATAAAATCACGAACCTCACTAGTGAACATCTAGATGATAATCTCCATAAACATAGTAATGATGGAATTGATAATCTTATTCAGAAGGATATAAACTTATCAACCTCAGGAAATGAAATATTTTCCAAAGATTTCATCACCGAAGAAAGACAAACTTTTATGGATATTTTCAATACTTATATGGAATCCGAAAATTCAGCGGAAAATGATGATGAAACCAATAATGATCTATTGAAAAATCTCAATAACTCCAAGTTTTCTGGTGAAAATAAAATCAACGATATAATTGAACTTTACCATCAAAAGAATCGCAATACTGGTAAAGATTTTGATTCTGCTTCACTTTCAAGTAGAACAATTTCAAATTCCTTAGATAATGAATCATTAAAGGAAATTGAAGATTCTTTGTTGCCAACATTAAATTACATTGAATCGAACGAATCCAATAGTAACAAGGAATTGCTTGAATTCTTTGAGAAGATATCTAACTCTTGGATCGAATCATATCTAGATGGAGTTCCTAAATCGATCAAAAATCCCAACTCCAAAAAGGAAGTTGATAATTTAATTAAATCAATCAGAGATGCCTCATTAAATCATCCTGCTTCACCTATCATCAATATATATACCTTGCCAATTATTTTCAATTCGATAATTAAGACCATTGCAATTAAATATTTGGACCCTCAATTATCAATTTCATTGTTTAATAATTCCAAAAGTGATCTTAATCTATATGCATTTTGTTGTAATCAACAAACATATAATGAAATTCTAAGAATCAATTATATATTCAATGGCAAATCCGATTTATATTCAATTGAAATCATTGTAATTGAAATGATCAATAATGGATTTACTGGAGATTTGATTACTTTTAACTTATTAAAGAACATTATCACTGATTATTACAATATGAAAATGGGGAAGAATGTTGCTGGAAATGATCCCAAGTATAAACCTAAACTCTTGTGGTCAACAGAAGATGATAAGATTATATTAAATCTTGAGAGACGATTAAAGATCATGGGCAGGACGTTGCACAAATACTAGAGTCAAAAATACTTGTAAATAGAATTTTATTAGTCTTTTGTATGTCCTTCCAGTTGTTGTCCCATTGAATGAATCTTATAAATAGCCCATCATAATTTCAAAATAGATAACAACAGCATTATAAATTGTTGCATTGAGATTGCAGCAGTGAGATTGCAGCAGTGAGATTGTAGTACAATAAATTGCAACACTATGAAACGTATTGAAGCTTACATTTCATTTTATATGAAGTTGCCGTGCTTTGTAGTAGTCTTCTGAATGTACTTTTGCTCAACAATAAACTACATTTACTTGAAATGTAATGTTCTTTTTTCTACCAAGTTCACTAATGCTGTGTTCTCTCTTTCTATTTTGTCTACCTAATTCCAGTTTCTCACTCTATCTGCCTACCCGAACACAAGCATTCAAAATTCCTGGCCTGCATGTACCTCAGTGGTTCATTATCTCTAAACCTCATATTCATATCCCTGTAATCACAACCCCAAGAAATATTATCTTTTACATCACTACCAAACTTTCAATTGAATATCGATTTTTCATCCCCAATGTCAGACTTTTTAGGTTTCAGAGAAACCTATGAGAGGTCAGAACCGCAATCAAGTGCTAACTCAGGAACAGGTTCAGGAGCTGAACTGTCCTCACCTCCTGCTTCTAATTTATCTAAGCAAAAGTCTTTAAACATCCCCAATATAAATATAAATCCTGATTCTACTGATAAATTCCTTCTGAGATCGTTGGATATTAAGAAGCAACTATCGCTGTCATTCCAGGGATCTTCTTCACATAATCAAGGAGGAGGTATAACAAAGCCTCAATCAAAAAAGAGTTCTGGAATTGCAATTAAATCAAACAATGCCAGTGATGACGATGAAGATGATGATGATAATGAATATAATACCAAATATGGAAGTATCAATAGTAATATAAATGACGAATTTGAAGATGAACAAGGTCATGAAAGGAAAAGAAGGGACAATATAAATGAGAAAATTCAAGAATTGTTGACTCTTGTCCCCCCAGAATTCTTTCAAGAATCTGCCAATGCGAACAATCAACAAGTTCAGAATCAACTGGAACATGATGCTGCTATAGCTGCTGCAATTAAAAATTCTGGAACTAAAGATGGGAAACCTAACAAAGGTCAGATACTAACGAAATCAGTAGAATACATTCAATACCTTCAAAATATTATCGATGAAAACAATCGTAAAGAAGTTGAATTGATAATGAGGCTTAAAACTTTGGAGTTAAAGGTGAAGAACCTGCAACTGAATATTCCCATAAATGTTGGACATACTAGTGCAGAAAAAGCGTTGGGAGAAATTGGTGTTGGACCATTATCGGATGGATATTTCAAAAAGGTTTTACAGACAAGTGGAAGGAGAGGTGGTTCTTTAAATAGTCCCTAAAGAATAAAGATATTAGTCTTGAAGTGATCATATTCATAATCTAGTATACTTAATTCACTTTTCCTTTTCTGTTGTTTTCTTCTTCTCTTGTATCTATTGATTTTAACTTTGATCTTTAAAATCTATATCTATATCTATATGTCTTTGCATCTGGATCTATCTTTGCAATATGATCTGTCTTTTCGTTCCCTTAATATCGAACATTTCATTTTTTTCTACCCAATCTTTCTCTATTATCCGAGTCTTCCTGTAACATATAAGCTGGAAGATACTTATCACCCACTTTCAAATATGGATTTGGGTCAGTATTATTTATTCCTCCAAGACTTGTATAACCTAAATCATACATCGAACAATATTTAATATTGCATCCAATTAAAAAGTCCCATATTTCAATGAAATTCCAGTCAAGAATTGGGTGAATTCTTAAGAATTTTGGCCAATTATGATCTGTCATAAGTTCATATTTTAATGTGGATCCATATGGATCTGAATGACGTATTCCAACTATTATAGCTTTGACTTTTGGATTTCTATCCAAATATGTTTGAAATCCATCTTTCAACGAAGCTCTTATTTCAACTGGATTGAGATTATATTCAACGATAGAATCACTTATGAATTTTGTTAATGCTGGGAATGGGATGTCCGAATTAATATATATTGCATCAATTCTATAATTTTTTGGAAGATTGTCAATTGATATCGATTTGTCTCTAACGAGTTTGTATATTGTGGACAATAATAACATCACCATTACAAGACAATCTTTGCCTCCATTGTAAGATATTGCGATTTGCTCTAGTCTACAACAGTTAGTATTCTTCATTGAAAAAACTCCATTTTATCTCTATGTTATTACATTAATCTCAATACATACCCATGATTTATTATTGACTTCTCTAAGATTTCTAAGCTTTTGGACACTTTCTGCTTAACATGTCTCCGCAAATCGGGTTTATATTCGTACCCAACTTTGTCCTTCGCTATAAGACCCCAAGGTTGAGTGTCATTTTGAAAACTTTGTACAAGTTCATATGCTTCCTTACAATTTTCTATAAACGAACTACAAGTGTCCAAATCATCTGAAATCAATGTTTTGACGGACATAGCTTACTTGTGTTTAATTAGAAGTTAAGATTGGTGATTAGATTTCGATATTTCACTTGAAAGGTATCCGAGGCTAGCCTGTTAATGATTTATAAAATCACGTGTCAAGATATGATAGGAAACTGGTTCGGTAGGTTGTGGACTGTTGGACTGTTGGACTACTGGTCGGTTCGTCTGTCGGATTCTACTAGAATAGTCAACTAATAATTGGCTTTCTCGGATATATATTTACATAGATGAATATGATCATAAAATCAATTTATAATCAGAATCTATTTATAATCGGGATCCATTAAAAATCTTTCATGGTGGAAATTCACGTCAAGTCCAAAATTTCCAAAATTTGTTGATCTCCGAAACAAAGTCAATATCAACTCCTAGATCCCAGAAACTGGACCTGTTTCACATGAAACCATAGTAATCGTATATTACTCCTCCTAAGCTATTATCTCTTAATACTCTGAATCATTTCTAATGCTTGTTTTAATTCATTTTCTGCTGTCTGGATGTCTTCATAGTTCAAGGCCGAGATGGCAAATTTAGCATGCTTTTGAATTTTTGAAATTGCTTCTGCCTTGTCGATTATTTCTTCGATATCCTCTGGTCTAGTATTAATAGACGGCTTGGTAAAAAAATGTTTCCTAGCCTTATTTACAGTAGAATGAGAGTCACTCTTTGATTCCAACTTATGATTAACAGGTTTATCCCTTTTAGGTTCCGGTTGAAATACCTGAATTGAAGAATCTTTGTTGATATGAGAGATATCATCTTCAGGGAAAAATTGTGGTGCACCAGGAAGTTTTAGTTCGTCATCATCTTGAGGTAAGAAATGCGGTGCTCCTGGAAGTTTAACTTCATCTACATTTTCAGGCAGAAAAATTGGTGCTCCAGGAAGCTTAACTTCATCTATACTCCTCGGCTGGAATTCTGGAGCTCCTGGAAGCTCAAATTCATGAACTGTGGTGTTGATATCCTTCGCATCTGTTTCACCAAGAGTTGTACTCAAAGTAGGTGGTAATGAAGTATCAAATGTAGGAGATTGAGCGACAGTTTCTGAAGATGGGAACTCTTGGTCATTCAAATCTTTATTATTCTGTTTAAGATCGTCATCTAAGAATTGTGGGACAGTAGATTCGATATCAGGCTCTCCAGGCTCTGTTAAACTCTTGTCGTTACCTTTATTTTCAAGGTTCAACTTTTCTAATTCTTCAAATTCTTTATCTAATTCATCCTCAAGTGATTTATCTGTTGATATTGGTACTTGATTTTTCAAAAGATTCGATAAGTTGTACTTCAATAATTTGATTTTCTCTTGGTTCAATTTACCAAAACAATCAGAAGTTGGGGCTTTTCCTCCTGTGAATTTGCTCCAATCAATTGACTCATCAGGCTTAGAATAGAAAGTAGACAAGATATTCATAAAATTTAAACAGGCAGTGAATTTATGAACTAATTGAGGCTTCGTAGTTCCATCATATTTCAGCAAGTCTTCAAGACAACTATTAAATAATTTATAACTGAATGACATTACAGCACTAAAGGACAAATTTTTATCATTCAATACTTTTACAAGATTTTCATCTTCTGGATCTGTCAGACCTTTAATAGCTTCTGTTTCATCTAATAGTTTGATAGTGAATATTTCTACATCTTTACTGGTTGTATGAAGTTTTTGTGACAAAATATGTTCAAGGACATAGATCTTACAATAGTAACTTATGACCGGATTGATTGATTCTAATTCAATTGCTCTTGAAATATACGGACCAACCGATTTATTCAATTTAAGAGATTCGGGGACCTCCATTTTATGCAATAGCAGAATTAAATTGTGTGCTATATGATAAAGACAGATAAAGATAAGCATATGAGTTTTAGTGAGTAAAGGGAGCGAGCATTGAGGATACAACGCACAAGCTCAGCTGCTCTGGCCATCGATCGCGGGCCATGAAGCAGGAGGATAGACCAGTTGTGGTGCGCAGTAAAGAATTTCTGGGTGGTCCCCCCCCCCAACCTCCCCAACCCATAATCACTTTCTTTATATCCCTGACATAATGAACCGCACAGTAGCAATTTCTCATTCTCATACAAGCAGAACACTTTCTTATCGCTGTACTTGGTTTTTGATTATGAATTTTGTATTTTTGATTTCTATACGATGATATTACGAAGTCATAGCTACAATCTTACAATGATATTTAGATATTATAAGAGATCAGTTTGGTATATGTACATTATAATTTTGTAGAATTGAGGTCTGAATGAGAGGAATATTCAAATGTCAAACATAAAATGATTGCGAGTGTGGAGAAAGGGTAACCATATTTAATGAGTCTCCACATTTCAAAATCAAATAGTCTCTAATGTAAATCAGGCATTCTTAAAATTTCCCTATCTTCATTTTTAGCAGATTGTTGAAGTAATGCCAATACTTTGGAATTCTTCCACTTATCTGGTAATGGAGTAACATCATAGTTTTCAGTAGCCCAATAATAGATATCCCAATCAGGCTCATCAAGTAATTGATCGTATTCATCTAATTCTTCATTAGTAAATGTTTTCAAATAAAGTTTACTAAAACGAGATAAAAGTAAATCACTCTCCAAAATACCTCTCTTTCTCGATTGATAAGTAAGTCTTGCTCTTTTGATCTCTATAGTTTCTCCAGTTCTCTTGATCGGTTCAATTTTCATAGAAATCTCAAGATTATGAGCAGGGTTCTGAGGTTTGCCATAGTTAAGAGAAGCTCTTAATGAATTACTAAGATATCTTTTATTAAGTTTGAACATAATCTTTTATTGATCTTTTGATATAAAAATTAAAATGCTCCGCAATCCTTTGGGTATAATACTTCTATAAACCTGATACTAAAGCAAAGAAAGAAGAACTTGAATTGGGTTTTTTTTCATTTCAAGTTCTGAGTTCGGTCGTGCTGGAACGACCATTCTCTCATTTTCCCAATTTTTCTCTCTCGTTTTGTGAGTGAAGTTGCGATTTCAACCATTAAAGAGATATTGAACATTTACAAAAGCTTCAGAGTAAGTCAATACTCATAGATCTATTTCATTAATTTTGCCGTTTAACTAGGTATCCCTTACCTTACTTGTGTTTATACAGATATAGAGATATATAAAATTTTATTGAATCGGTATTGTTTTCTATCTGTTGTGCTAAGTTTATTCATCTTGTTTGCATCATTCAATATCATAATATCCATTTGTATTTAGTTACCAGTCCTATCTTAAATAACTCATATACTCCACAGCTATTCGAATATTTATTTGTATCTGATGGGTAAATCAGTTTCCAAATTATCAAAAGATGATTTGAAATCGCTTCGACTGGCTACTTATTTTGATAAAAGAGAACTTCAGCAATGGTATAAAGGATTTCTAAGAGATTGTCCCCTGGGTCAATTGTCAGAAGAAGAATTTGCTAAAGTTTTCAAACAATTTTTTCCATTTGGAGATCCATCCGATTATTGTCATTATTTATTCAAAGTATTTGATGTGGATAATTCTAAATATATCGATTTTAAAGAATTCATCATAGTGCTTTCAATAACTAGTAGAGGATCTTTGGAACAGAAGTTGAACTGGAGTTTTAAATTATATGATACTAGGAAAACAGGTAAACTAAAATACAAAGATATTCTAGCAGTGGTAAGTACGATTTATAAAATGATAGGCTCAATGGTTGCATTGGCAGAAGATGAAAAGACTCCTGAAGCAAGGACAGAAAAATTCTTTACTTTATTGGACAAAGATAAAGAAACTGAGACTATAGATTTGGATGATTTCAAGAGATTGCTGAAACTTGATCCTTCGATTGCCAATGCTTTAAATACTTATGAAGGGTTGGTGTAGTAGTCCGAGATTAACTTGATAAGTAAAGTAAGAGAGAAGGGACGAAAGTCTGAAAGAAAGAAGGAAAGAAAGAGAGAGAGAGAGAGAGAGAGAGAGAGAGAGACAAAATTGTATAATAGTACATGAGACTTCAAGGAGAAAGAGATAATATTATGATTCTAATAATTTGGTAAATGTAATACTAATCTGATATACATACAACACTATCTTTCAAATCGAAAAAATTATAGATTAATAATGAAACATCTATTGGAAACTGTTTAATGACTTCATTCCATTGAATTGCAAGACTAATTTGAAGTGACTTCAATATGTTTCGATAATCATTGTTGACCCTGAACTGCCTCCAAAAGTCCGTCTAACAAATCATCAACTTCATTAATATCAACTCCAGTACAAAAGCTAACAACCTTTTTAAACTTAGACGTCAACTCGCTATAATCTTTCAAATTTGAAAGATTATTACTAATGCTAGAATTGATTTCTTGGTAGGCTTGAAGTCTTGCTTTCAATATTGGAAGCGAAGGTAACTCGGATATTATATTAGTATCCAATTTAATATTCACTTCTTCTCCATTTTCAAGTTGATCATAAAGTGGTTGAATTCTAAATGGTTCATCCGCATCATATTTTGTATCTTCATCAAATTCATCAATGTCAAATCCACTTGGAATCTCTCTTTTAGATAATTCTATTCTATCAGTTATATTACTCATTTGTAATTTAAGATTATCTAAATAGATCAACTTTTCTGATATTTTTTTAGAAATAAATCGATTATTAGCAGTTATTATAGTGGCATCATGAAGTTTTTGATTTAAATTCTTCAAGTTATCTTTCTTAAATTTAATTAAGGATTCATATTCACTATTAGTATTACTTAATAGTTGTTGTATACTTTGAAATATCTTTGCAGATGCACTTCCGCCATCAGTCAAGTTATTAATATTAAGATGATTATCTTCCCTTCTAATGGTTCCTTTATGTTCTTGAGATGATACATCCTCAATATCTATATCGTCATTGATTCCAAGATCAACTTTCTTTTTAAGGATTGAAACACTACTGCGTACCAATTCAATAATATAATTCTCATGTTCGTCCTGACTCTTAAATTTGTTCATTTCTCGTTCTTGTAATACTTCTTTAACAATGTCATAATCAATCGGCTTTAGTCCAGTTTTGTTAGGTAAATTTACGTTTGCATTTAATTCAACTAATATGTTGATTAACCATTTAGAATAATTTTCCGCTGCAATATGTAAGCAAGTATTTTCATTTTGTTCATCTTGCAAATCGATTAAATTGAAACATAACTTAGATAAATTACTTGTCGAATATTGATCACCAGTACCAATTACCCATTCTAATATACCATTCAAGTAATATTTACTTGCTTCAACTTTTTTTGATGATTGATCTGCAATATAATGCAAAAACGACCATTTCTTGTTATCGTATAACCATAGTGAAGACCATAAATAATCATTTAATAATTGCTTGAAATTTCCTTTTTCCATAGAATTTGTAACGGTGATTGTCGAGATCAAGGCAGATTCACCTAAAAATGTACCTCTAATGGGTGAACACAATCCTAACTTTATAAATGCAGAAACTAAATTCAGTGATGCTAAAGTAGCAGCAAAATGTATTGCGGTCTTGCCTTGCTGGTCCAATGGTAAATCTGTTATCACTGATTTGGTTGGCAATTGTTGTTGTTTTATAATTATTGGTTCAAATAATTGTTTAATATCTTCAAACTTCAAATCGAAGCTTTTATCATCATCTTTTTTAAAGATTTCTCCATACTTAAGTTTGATTTCCGAAATAAGGGCAGAATTTGAATCGTTAAAATCATTTACTGGTGGTAAAGTATATGGTGCATTAGGATTGAGAATTTTAACTGCTTTCTTGGACGCTACATCTGCTGAATCATTCTGAGTCACGGAAGTCTTGGATTTAATTGGGGAGATCTTTACCCTCTTCGTTGGAGAACCCATTAAACCTGCTTCAACTTGATCTTTGCTGTTTGAATCATACAATGCTCTTTTTCCGGAAATACTCTGCTTTGGTAATTTATCGTAATCATGGACATCGACCAAGAATAGTTTTTTAGAGAATTCATAGACGTCAAACTTTAACGCCAAATTAACTGCTTTATCATAAGGAATCCATATTCCTCTAAGTTGGACACAGTCATGGTTGCGATAATCATCAAATCCTTTGTTCGAAGAATATTGAGGGTTTCTTAGTATTTCATTTTCAAAATATTTATCAGCTTGACTTTCGCTGAAGTATCCTAGCTTAACGAGGATTTGAAATAATTGTGATACATTGACAAAAGAATCTTGTACTCGTCTGAGAATACTGAGAGATATTGATGAATCATTTTGTTTATCATTTTCTTGTTTAGATTTATCGTTCGCTTCCACCACAGTTCCATCCTCTTGATGTTCTAACAGGTCTTCATCTTTTTCTTTGTCTTCTTTTTCTTCTTCTTCTTTTCTTTGTTCTTTCCCTTTTTGTTCATCCTTCGTCAGTTTAGTCTCATTGTCCTTCTTAACAATTTGGCTCCTGCCGTTTTTAATTTCATCGTCGTCATCATCTGGTGTTGTTGGTTCCAGCTGATGGTTTTCAGTTCTACCATTTGAATTGTTGCCTCCAGTTTTTATGGTAAGATTTAATTGAATAAAATGTTGTCCAGAATAAGAAGCACTGGTAACAGAAGCTGTGGCCAGAGTATGAATATGTGTATCTTCAAGACGATGGAGTATAGAATTGGTGGTAGTATCACCAATATTTACTGGTGAATCCATAATGCAAAAAATGAGAGACTTTGGTTTATCGACTATTGAAATGTTGGTTCGGTACAGCAAAATGGATAAGGTTGGTAGCTATATAGATGATAGTAAGTTGGTTTTCTTATGTTTGATGTTGCTGATATTGTTATGATGTAGTGGATTTTGCCTAGGACTCAATTGATTAGATTGATTTCAACATCAATTGATGGTAACACTTTTACACAAGGTTCTCCGTCTGAAGAACATTAAGAAAAAAAAAAAAGAAGGCGGACGAAGACGTGTTTCCAGGTATTCCTGTACATAACCCGTGAATTTAACTTTAAACAAGAAAGGTCAGATTTTGGAGGTTCCAGGAGTTGGCACAGAAGAAGGGAGAGAAAGGAATGTTGGTAGGTATGGTCACATGACCGCATCTCTAGATAACGGAGAGACTACATGGAAACGATGATGAAATTCAAATGTCAGTTCATGGTTTTCTATTCGTAGACTCTTAAGTTGTATGGATTATTCATATAGCATTTTGTTTCCTTAGTAATTCTTAATTTTACCTCGACTGTGCACTTGGACTTGAAAGTGGAAGTTTGATAGAAATCCCGAGAGACTGTAGCAGTTAGTGATGGACTATTCCAATAGAGTCAACTCTAAAAAGGGTTCAGGTGGAGTAGCAGATGCTCAAGAGACTAATGTACACACAAGAAGACGGTTAAAAGAATTATTGACAACTCAAGTGCTTGATATAGATAATGACCCTTATGTATTTCGAAATCATCTAGGATTATTAGAATGTAAATTATGTTTAACAACCCATATTAGCGAATCTTCTTATATATCACATTTAGGTGGAAAGAAACATCAATTGAATTTAGAAAAAAGAAGAATTCTTGATGAAAAATACAATAATAAGAACTTAACGAAGGTAAATGACAGTAATATAATATCAATAAGTAATACTCCGAAAAGATTATGGGCTAAAATAGGAAGACCTGGTTTCAAAGCTACAAAAATCAGAGATACCAATACTCTCAAGTTGGGAGTACTAATAAATGTAAAATGTCCTAAAATTACTGTTCAGGAGCCACTGTTTAGACTAATGTCATATTATGAGTTTTCGACTAAGGCCCAGAATCTGACTACCTCGTACTTAGAAAAGCAAAAGAAGGGAGAAGATGGTAATGAATTTCAATATCTTATCATTTCAGCAGAGCCATATGAAAATATAACTTTTGCGTTACCTAACAAAGAGATAGATAAACCAAATAACGAAGGAGAGATGTCTGAAGGGTTTTGGTGGTATTGGGATCAAGATACCAAGGAATTCTTCTTGCAAATTATGTATAAATGATTAAACAGAATAGGTTGAAGATGGTTTGAATTTGAGTTGTGATACAAGAGAAGATGAGTAGAAATCATAGTGAAGAACACCGAGTAGAGAAAAGTGAAGCTACAACTGGACAAGAGCAATCTACTGGCCAATGTATACAAGATAATGGGTGACATATTGACCTGCAAAACGAATGGCACCTAAGCAAATGATAGGATCTCCTATTCTACTTCTTCTCCCACGGGTGCATTGGTTGGACATAAATACTATGAGGATGTCTGAACTTCGATAAAAATCATTCCCCATCACCTAAAATGGCGAAACGCAAATCTGTGCCAAGTAGTGCCAATGAATGCCAAATTCGCTCGAGCCATACCCTAGTTAATCCACCAATCGGTTTAAATATTTCGAGCATTCTTCAGTTTATCTTTTTTACTATGAAACTACCATGGAACATGTGTGTCCCTAAATCCAGATACGGTTCCGCCCCTTTTTTTTTACTTGGCAGAACTTGAACTACCACACGAGCTTCAGGCTCGATATATAGAGGTCCATTCAATCTATGTTCAATTCAAGATTAGTTTCGACACGAACATTAAAATTGTCATGTCTCGATTATTCGATATACCTGTAAACAATTATCAATTCGTTGATCTTAAGGGACCTCACTGATAATGAAATTCATCGATGCTAGCACTTGTACTACGCCAACGTTCAGTGAAGAAAATGATGAAAAAAAGTTCAACAATGTCCTTAGTCCGGCGCGCGTAAACGTAAATAGACATCATTACTAAAAGCGATCAATTTCCACATGCAGAAATTGTCGATGATTGTTCTGAGGGTGGGATATGTCACTGTACATTCGGTAAATGCCGTAGATTGGCTTGATTGGGAGGTATTTGATTGCACTCAGTAGAGAGCGCCTGTTGCTGATGTTGATCTTGTTGCTTCTACTACCTCTACTACCTCTACTACCTCTACTACCTCTACTACCTCTACTACCTCTACTACCTCTACTACCTCTACTACCTCTACTACCTCTACTACTTCTACTACTTCTATTGCTCCTCCCTCTAGCCCTATTTACTCTTCCTCCCTCTATCTCTTCTCATTTCACTCCCTCTCAGTTCTACTTCCACTCCATCTCCTCTCCAATCGAACAAATAAACCTGCTCTTGTTTCATGCACTACATAAACTTAAATGTGTTATACTCCCAGCCATCCGTCATCTTTTTTCTTGACGTCCTCAAGGATAGGCATAGAAGTCGTGCACAAATCAGTCGCGTGTGGATCAGAAATCAAAATTTTGTGCTGATATTTGGATCTCAACGGTAAACTACTCCACCTTTATAATCATAATTGATTACTATTGATCTTTGTTATTCTCATATCCAACACTATTGATCCCAATAGTGTTATATCTTGGAGTTTGATCAAATTTATTAACTAAATCATAATTGTTTGAGAGCAGTTTATTATTTCCTGGTTTGTTGTCTTTAAGCAATTTGTTTTGATCCACAATCTTTATTCGGGATCAGATTTTTAAATCCGCAATCCAAATCTTTGAAGTTGATTTTGATTTTCTGTTGCTAATTTTTATTCGTTGACCCTATAATTCGCTCTTGAATTGAATTTTTTTTTAAACGATACTTCAAATTGTATTCTACTAGAAAAATTCCTCCTTTCCCTTGCTATTTCGCTCCTACTTAGTCTTTGATTCTGCTCCAACTGAAAGTCGTTCCTTTTATTATTTCCGTTCATACAGCTATCCTTCCCAAAGAAATTAAGAAATACATATATCATGCAAGCTGTCAAAAAAAGATTTGGGTCTAATAATTCCCAACCTTCATCCCCGACAAAATATACAAATCGTGACTCAAGAAGTATGTCAAAGACCTATTCATCGGATTCTGAACTTGAAGGATTATCTCCAGAATTGGTACCCATAGTGACATTACTTCTGTCTCAGTCCCATAGACGGTACCATGAAGGGATTTTCATGTTGTATTATGATTTAAATGGTGATGGTAAACCTGCTGATAGAGAATGGAAAGAAGTTTATGGTATACTAACTGGAAATCAATTAGCTTATTGGGATGCTGCAAATTTGGCTGAATTTCGTAGTAATCCAGAAGTATTATTAGAGGCATCTTCAAAACCAAATTATATAAATTTTACCGATGCAGTGTACAATGCAATGAAAACTTTACCAGCTGCTAAACAGAATTTGGATAATGTTATTATTGTATCTACAACTTTGAAAAATAGATATATCATTCAGCTTAAAACTTATAGAGATTTATGTGACTGGTATACTACTTTACGACTTTCAAACTATGAGTATGCATCATTACAAGAGGCATATACTGGAGCTTTACTTTCTGCAAGAGGCTCAAGATTATCTGATATCAGAACTGTGTTGGCAGAAAAAAGGTATAATCATGAAGATTGGGTTAGTATCAGATATGGTTCTGGTATGGCATGGAAGCGTTGTTATGCCGTTGTTGAACCATCTACTCTTAAGCGTAAGACATTCACTCCGGGAAGAATATTGTTTTATGAGAATGAACAAATGAAAAAGAGACAATTAATGGCAGTTGTTACGAGTTCCTCGAGTGTCACGGCTATATATCCCCAATCTCCTAAATTAATCGATCATAGTACAATGTTGAAGTTAGAAGGTTATATCAATTTTAATTCTCCTTCGAAATCTACTAAAATATCGAAAAAGGATTTGGGTGATTTTAGAAGTACTTCTATTTTCTTAATGCCAGAAGAACATTCCTCTGTGCCTGGCTTTGATACTTTAATCAGATTTTTAATTCCATTGTTGGATTCTTTTGGATTGTATGGTCGTCCAAAGAGATTAAAAGCTGATAGAATAGATCCTGAATCGTTACTCTTTGGATTACCAACTTTACCCTTCGTTCATTATCTTGAAGTAGCAGATTTGCAACCGCTAGTTGCTAGAAGTGATTTCTTATCTTGGGATGTCAAACAATGGACCAATGAATTGAAATCTATTATGAAAGCCAAATTAAACCAAGGATACGAAGGATGTGATACCTCCAGAGGGTTAGAAGGCGCGTTAACATCTTTAAGCAGCCCGGGCTCAGGATCAATGAAAATTCCGAACGGTCAACAACAGCAACAACAGCAAGCAGCTTTACAACCTCGGGAGCAGTTGCAGAACCAACAAATAGGTCAAGTGAAACAGAAGGCGGGTATCTCAAAAGATTCTTTGGATTCGTTTTCTTCGTCTTCTTCTTCTTTAACTCCTTCAGGTAATTCTAGAAACCCTCATGGCTTGACGGTTCAAGTGGCTTCAGCGCCTTCTTCCTCTAATGGAACTTTAAACAACAATCCTCAGGTTATTGGTTTGTCTCAGTCAGTTCAATCTGGTGGCTTGAATCATAAACTTGACGCCCATAAATCGATCCAATTGGCAGATATTTATCAGAAATATTCCACTATAAAAAGTCCTTCTGATCAATTCCATAATAACAGAAATCAATTGCTCAATGGATCTGATGAAAAATTGGTAGAAGATGAATTGCCCGAAGGATTTCAACGCATGAACTTGTTGGACAATATAGGAGCATACCCTAAGAATGATGATGATTTGTTCAGTGAGGATGATGATGAAGAAGAAGAAAAGTTCGAAGCTAGACAAGCAGGAATATTAGGAGAGAAACGTGCTTCATCTTCTTCTAGTGGCTTGGCTGTACCACCATATGGAAATAGAAATAGTAGTTACTCTTCAGTGAAGTCTCCTATGACTCAATATCACGAATTCAATGAGCAGTTCAGTAAAGCTGTGGATCAAAAGCGTGGCGGTCCTAAGGAGTACAATTATGAGACTTATTCCGATAGTGATGATGGAGATGCGGCCCCGTCTCCTCCACCACATCTGCAACTGGTACACGAAGGTAACACCCTGCCTTTAAATTTACCAAAATCAAGACCGGGTTATACTTTAGCTGACCCTATTAGTAGTGTTCCTCATGGTACTACAACACCTCGTGGAGTTGATACAGGAGCAGATGATTACGTTTCTATACATTCTGAATCGGGCAGACTCACCAGCTCTGATTCCTCGCCATACTCTGAAAAATCTTCAAATGGCAGAATTGAAAATCCAGCTCAGCATTCACAACCGCAAACTGCTCGCCCTTATCAGCCTCATTATATTAGCTCTCCAAACAGTTCTCAAAACCGTCAACCTAAATTTCAACATAATGAGCAAACCAAGCCAGTGGTAGCGAAACAGCAATTAGTGGAACCAACGGGACAGACTAGACCAGCTGCTCAGACACAATATGACTCGTCTGCAAGCTATCCTAACCAACAGAATTCGTATCCTCCTGCAGTTTCTGGCAAAGCTCCTGCCCCAGTTTCGGCTCCAATTTATTCTCTGCAACTGTATCAACAGCCAGCTTCTTCTCACAATCCTCCTCAAGCTTATGCTCATGGGCAACCAAGAAAGCAAGAAAAGCAAGTATATGACACTCAACCTCCTGCAATAGTTACCCCACAGCTGCAGCAACATCAACAACAGCAACAAACTTACCCACATTCGCAACAGTTTGGATATCAAGCACCTCCTAACACTGCTCCTGTGGCTAGACAACAGTCTCCTCAACATCAACCACAGCAACAATACCGTCCTAACCAGCAATATCCTTCGTCATACCAGCAGCAATATCCTCAAGCTCAACCTCAACCTCAAGTTTCGAATCCTCAACAACAGCAGCAGTATCGCTCTCAACAATCGGGTATTCCGCCAAGTACTAATTACCAGCAAAGGGCACCTCAAGCAGGATATCCTCCTCATCAACCAAGGGTGCCACAACAATCTGGAATCCCTCCTTCTGTTTCAATACCCCCTGCATCTCGTGCTCAAAGGCCACAGATGTATGCTTCACAGTCTGCAACCAGCATGAGAGGGTATAACTCTAGTTCTCAAAATCAATATCAATTCCAATACCAAGTGCAACCCACTGTTCCTCCCAATCAACATCATCCAAATAGACGACCACCTCCAGATCAACTGGGCAACCCTCGAACTACTTATTCCCACCCTGACATTCAACAACCTGGTACTCAGCAATCTGGAAATCCCTACGCCAATCCTCAATCTAGGGCCAGGCAGTACTAAGGCTTTAAACCAATTTTGTACATTAGATCTTTCTTTTTCTGTAACTTTTTATTTATGTATTGATAATAGAATTAATTTATAACATACAAAAGATTTAATTGGTGACTTCCACTTTACTTGAGCTCTTGTACTTGAGACACATTTGTGGAACCATTCCTTTATAACCATCTTCCTTCTGAATCAAGCACCAACCATCAGAATGACATTTGATAAGCTTAACTTTTTCTCCCTTGACGATTGAAATTTCATCATGTAACGACTTCTCGTAACTTCTTGTCACTGTGAATTTATCATTATTCAAACTTTCATTCCTAGTTGTTATTTCATCAGTTGGGACTACATTTTCCATATTGTGGAGACTGCTTATAACAGGAGGAAAAGGAAGTGTTTTCATGACATACTTCTCATATTTGGTACTAGAATCTGCATATGCATTCCGTGATTGTTCATTGCCTGTGGCTGCAACTTTATCAGTAATGTTAGACTGTGATGGTGATTCCTCTTCTGGGCTTTCACAGAGATTAAATTTTTTCAATATCATAGGTGACATGAAACCAGATAGTTTACTGATTCCGGTAGTTGGCTGTTGTTTGTTTCCAGATTGTGAGTTTAATTTATTTATGAAACTATTTCTGAAGAAACTTTTTTGAACATTAATTGATTTTTCTGGTCCAGAATCATACCGAATAGATTCACTTGTAACGTTAGGTTTTAAGTCAAAGTTATTGCTCTTCTTATATCTTTCATAGACATTAGTTAAAGTACTTTCCAGTCGATTTTCATAACCATTATAGGGGTTAAACTTATCTAGTTGTTCTTGTGCTTCTCTCCTCTTTGCAAATTTTCTTCTCTTGAGAAAGAACCAAATCAAAATGACACCAGCAAATAGAGCCAATACTGCAATAGGAACTCCTACCGCGAGGCCAATTGTAGATGAGTTCTGGGACAGACTGGATCCCAATAGGGAAGAGGCCGTAGTCATGGAAGTGCTTGAAACAGGGGTTGTAGAGCTCACAAAATTTGTATTTGAAGTGCTCGCCGTTGAAGAAGACAATAAATGTGCTGAATTTGTTGCTGCAGAAAATGACGTTTTCATGGTAGATGTGTATGTCAAGGTACTAGTTAAGGTACTAGTGGAAGGCACCGAGCTAGTTGATAATGAAGTACTACCTACACTAGAAGATATGACTTCTAAAGAAGTGTACACAAGGGTAGATATATAAAACTCACGCTTCATTGGAGATAGCAGATTAAGTTTGCAGCCTGACAATGAAACTGGTATAAATTTGGAAAGAAAACTCTTACAACAGGAAGCAGACGGGAAGTGAACCTATATATATAAGGTTCAAATATCATTTCATGACGTTTCCTATATTCTTTGAGGTTTCAAAAGTGTCTTGAGGGTTGTTTTACAATCAATATATTCGTTTTAGGACTCATGTTTCATCCTATACGTGGGAACAAAATCTGAGAATCCAAAATGTCGCAGATTGGAACCAAAATCGCATCAAGAAATTTGCGAGAGTCTGGAAGTCAAGTGCACCAAGTGGGCCATAGAAGTCCCAAAATACAAGGATACAGATCTCCAAATACTATAATTCTAACGTGTATGCATATATGTATATATATATATATATATAAAAATATAAATCTACTTTCAAGAACTAGACTGGGATCTATTATATACTGGAAGGATTGATTCTTCAAGTTCAACCTCAATTGGCTTATCAGAATCTTTTGAGAAAATGCTGGGGAAAAATTTCCGATAAATGCAAACTGAGACAAATATACCCAAGCAACCCCCCAAAATAATATCCCCAAAATGATGTCTATAATCTTGAGTTCTGCTTAGTGATATATAAAACGCCCCTATGAGTGGTAAAATGGAGATGACAAGTTCATAAACAGGAGTAGTTGGTTGGTTAACTTTGAATTGTCCACACAACCATAAAGATAAGTACAACAATCCAGCAAATGAAATTGAAGCATGACCTGAAGGAGTTGATCTCATTCCGTCAATTAATAACCCTTCACCTAATGGTGCCGTACAGACATCAATACTTACCAAAGTATGCAAATCTGTTCCTGGTTTAGGTCCACACCTTTCTAAAAAATCTGGTCTTGGTCTAGCTATCCAATTTTTCAATAAGTCAGTGAATATTCCATCAATCAATAATGAAAGAATCAACCCAAGTAATGAAAGTTGCAACAAATGTACATGATCAGTTCGAGTTTTCTGATATTTATGTTTTAAATAGTAACTACTGGCTATTATAAATGCAAGTGGTATAAAAAATGCAATAAGTATACATTCAACAGCTGTAACTCTTTCAGCATCTGCAAATGGATGTTGAATGGTAGGATCTGAAAGTAGAAATTGTCTATAAAATGGCTTTGCTTGTTCAGCTACTAGAACAAAAAAAACTAAAAGTACAACTGCTAGGATCCAATCTGAAGTATTCCTTTTCAATGGTTCTAATTTACTAATTTGAAACATCTTTTTATAAACAATGTTTCCAATCCATAAACTGAAAGAAAGAAACATAAATAAAAAGAGGACGATTTTGGTATATTTCTTTCGTCTGTATATAAGTTTGATGCGATCGGTAATTTTGGCTTGCTCTAAGAAATTTGGGGCTGAGGAACGTAGGCTGTGGAACGTAGGCTGTAGAACGTAGAAATTTGAAATGGTAGAGAAAGGTAACGAAAGACAAACGATAAAAATAACTCAAGTTTTCTTTAAGAACTACCAGAGAAAATTTTGGAATATATTAGCATAAGATTTTACAACGTTTGTTTTATATTCTACATTTTCTTGATTTTTTTTGCATCGTTATTCATATTGCACACTACAACTCTGAAAAATAATATAGTCCATCAACATTCTGTGAGAGAAGGAAATGTCAAGTTAGAAGGTGAAAAATATGTCTACCTCCACTTTTCTAACACCTTGTTCTATAGTTTCCATACATCAATTCTAACTTGTTTAGGTTACACAATCAATCTCAATGTTTCTAGTTCAGTAAATCTTTTTGAAGTGAGTCCTGGTGAACTTGAATCCACATATGTTTATCGACTTAACATTTGTTTTTTTCTTTTCATTCGTATTTATCTCTATGATCTATAATTTCTCATGGCTACGTAATTCCTGTTTAGACCGATTTTTATTATCCAATTCATTTTTAAATAAACTCTTCTCTCTTTTTTTTTTTTTTTTTTTGTTTTTTTGTTTTATTTTTAAACTCTACCATTTTTAATAAATTTTTTTTAATTATTGGTTTTAAAATTTTTTATTTTTGGAGTTATCATCCCCAAATGGATTAAAATTAGGAAGTATATTGGTTGGGTTATGTGACGAAGGCTTAGTATTATTGGAACCTAAGCTCGATTGGTTTTGTTTAGATACCAGTACCTGGGTTTTTTCTTGAGTATTGGAAGGTAAAGATTCTACCTGATCTTCATTAATAGGTTGAATATCCGGAACATAACCCTTATGTCTGTTATGAGGTGGTAAATCTGGAGGAATAACTGGGGTAGGATTGCTATTATTAAATCCATAGAATTTTCCCTTTATCTCAGTTGATAAATAATTAACAAGGTTCTGTAAGTTGGCTGAATGGAAATAATTAGGATTTGCTAGATTCTGGAATTCATTTATAGAAAACTTAAGAATTTGCTCATTTGAAAGATCATATTCTTTTGGTGTACGTTCGGTGATAATTATTTTCTCTCCATCATTATTTGACCCACCTGAGTGGACTGCTCCATTAAAAATGTATAATTCAGGCTTGTCAAATGGTAAGACCGCACATAACCAAATTCTGGTTTTATAAATTTTAAATAACTCCTTGATTAAACCTCTAAAATCAATTCTTTTAAAGCCAGCAAAATAATAAAATATCAATTTTTTGAAATCTGATTGATATTCAACATTAATTAATTCTAAATCGTTATTCAAATTCAATTCTCTTATTTTATTTAAACAAGTCAAAAATGCCTTTTTCTCTTCTAAAAACTTTCCACTTAATTTATGAACTTCTTTTGGAGTTGCAAATCTTAATACTTGTTTAGTTGGTAATGTAATTATAAATTCATTGTCTTCATTCGAATGAGAATTCGCAATTTGTGAAGCACTTAATGAAGTAGAATGAGTACCTCCAGAAATCTTCTTGGATTTTAAAGATTGATTTATTGTTCCTCCTGAAGTTCCCGATCCTTGACTACCATCAAGGATAGTTAAAGACTTCAAATGTTCTAATTTCTTTAAAAAATTGAACAATATCGCAATATTAAGATCAACCAAAGGTTCTAAAATCATAACTAAATCCTTACCCCTATCACCATCAACTATAACTAAATCAGATTTTTGAAGAAGTATATTAGAATTGTTTGGATAAGATAACAAATCAAATTTTCCATTCTTATTAACCACTAAACATAAAGTTTTATGATTGAAGGTAAGATTGTTCATATTTTTAATGAAAGTTATTAATTTAATTATAGTTGGATCTTTAACTAAGACATGAAGTTGCTTAACAACTTCATTTGTTTGGGCGGAATTCTGAAAATATTTAATTGCCTTCATATAGAGCACTTTAAGATCTGGGGAAGCTACTATATACTGATCTTGAAGTATAAGTCCATTTTCAAGTTTTACTGCTTGGGAAGATAGATTACTTTGTAATGGTGGGAATTGTAAATTTGGATCGGGGCCAGAAAGATGGTGATTCGGAGTTTGAAACAGTGATTGGTTTGTTTGGCTCTGTCCCTGAATTTGACCTAATTGTCCTTGAGAGCCACCATGTTGTTGTAACTGGGGCTGCTGCAGTTGCTGTGGTTGTTGTTGTTGTTGTTGTTGTTGTGGCTGTCCCAAGCTAAAATTCTGAGGCATGTACATATACAGCGGCACAAATTGAGAGGATTGAAAATCAACTATCTGAGACGGTCTTCTTGCTTGAAAGTCATTGAAATTAGAATTAAGACTAAAATTAGCAAATGAATCATTCACAGAATTTAAGTTAAAATTAAAATTATTCATTGGAGCAAAAGCTGCCATGTTATTAGAATGTGTACTTGAAGGATGGTCATTGAAGTTATTATTGGCAAACAAATTAGAATTATCGCCAGGATCAGTAGAACGGGTAAATGACTCAGCAGCATATGATGGTCTTCGAGAAGATATAGTACCAATGCCTCCTTGGAGTTCAGAAGGAAGATTAAACAGATCCTGGGAAAATGGTAGCAAACCTGAAGAAGTAGGAGGGGGAGGAGACAAGGTTAGATTATCTATAGGACCCGAATTTGGCGAATGGTGAGCTTCTGAGGTCTGCTGTGAATCCTCTAACGACTGAAGTTTATTAAACAAAATGTCTTTAAATTGACTATTTGAATCGACTGAAGAGTAATTGAAAGCCATGATTAAGATATTAAAGTTCAACAAGGATGAAAGAAACGTGGGAATTTATTACCAGTAAAGTAAACTAAAGTTGAAATCAAGAAAAAGGCAAACGAAGACTTTGAAATTTTATCTTCTTGTAGTTTTTTTTATTTTTTTTTTTGCTTTTGGCTTTTTGCTTTTAGCACTGTAATCACTTCAGATGATCCATGTATGAATATTGAACGGCACTAGGGCACCAGAAAAAAAAATTCTTTAATATGGAATATGATCCTTGGATTGTCAGACCCTTCTATCGTTTGAATATTTCACCTTAAATATTGGTTTCCGTGGATTACTTTCAATGTTATAAAAGAAAAGGCGTGTTTTCTTATTATTGTATTTGTTGATCGAACCAACAGTCTAACGCTTTTTCTAAGAAACTTATAAATGGATCGTGAATCAGTCTATTTTCAGTCTCCCTTACCACTATGGAATTGTAATAAACAAAAAAAAGATGTTTCAATATATCGAAATCAAAACTACAAAAATGGAAAATAACTACTCAGAGTCATTTATTGTCGTGTAAATTTAAGCAGAAATATGGGGCACAACCAACGCGGACATTGATTGAGAATAGCCACTTATACCATTCCAGGTAACGAAATACGGAGAAGGAACGTCAGTAGCAAGAGTGCACATGAAACTTTTTCTTCGGTCGAGACAATAAGAGAACGTTGAGGAAAAACGTTGAGGAAAAACTGTTCAGTGCGAAGTTGTTTACATCGCTCAGAGTTTGGTGCTCAAAGTTCAGAGCTCAGAGTTCAGTCCTAGAAGTCTTTAAAGTTAAGTACACATTTCCCAGTGTTCAGAGTATCACAGTGTAACCACCACTCTACCGTAACGATAGCTTAGATGAGAGAGTGCGAATAAATTGGATATTCTAGTAACATTCTCATGCAAAGGGTAGAGATCTTTAGGGACCTGACGCCAGTCGGTAGATGGTGCAATTCTTTGACCGCGCGCACCAGCAATAACCCCATTTTTCTCACGAGACTCGACTTCTCTCCGGGTCCTCTCCCCCAGAATCAAGTATCTCCTGATTTTGGTGGAACGAATCTTTTATTTTCAAAAATATTTACTGATATAGCAATGTTACAATGGCCATTTGTCCTCAACCGAGGCTAGATGAATTGTACAACGTCAATGATAACCAGAATGGAGCTCCAACTTACTTCTATTTTAATTAATGTTCTCGATTTACTTCTATTATCTATAATACGTGATTTGTAATTTTTTATTTTTTTTTCATACCAACTCCGATCCCTCTGTTTGACAGAAACTTGTTACGATTTCCCCACATTTTCAATTTTCTCAACTCATTCACTGAACCCTGTGAAGAGGTAAAATTTTTGCGCTCTCACATTTCGATCACAAGATTTGCATTTGAGATCCACCAAAACGTACGGCTATCAACAAATATTTCTCATTCCTAGCCAAATTCTTCACCTACTAACTGGTGCTCCTTTTCTTTTTCTTAGGGTCTTTGGTAATGATATAAACTTCAACAAAATAAAATAAAATAAAATTAATAGAATCCTACGCTACAGTATTCAAGATGTTACATAACAACTGGTTATAGTTTTGATTATGTACAAATGATATATATAATGAATCTTAAATAAAGAATTGGTGGTCGCATCTAGTCAGACAAACTGAAAAATGCTCATGAAGAAGAGGAAAAACGATTCATTAAACAAAATTGAACAATTTTTTTTTTTTTGCATTTATTACAAATTCGCAATTCATGAAAAAGTAGCCTGGAGCTAATGCGTCACATCAATTGAGCAAGCACCTAGGGGGAAAATAAGGTCCCTACCCTGGCGAGCATAATGTCCAGTCCCTAGTGAGAGACTACGACTCCTACCCTTCATGGGGTGGACTTACGAGCAAATCCAGTGCCTGCCTTTGGAGGATAAACTCCAGTTGATGAATCAATTCCTTCACAGGTACACCAATTCTCCTTTGGAGTTTCATCCATTACGCTAGAAATGTGTTGACCACATCCAGTCCACGATTTATGACCTAAAAAAATTGTTAGTATCGTAATACTTGTGGTAACCATTACCCCCATTGAGGTTATTACAATCTTTCTCTACTTGTAAAAGTAACAAAACCAATAATTTACTTACGACAAATATTACAAATTTCACCTCTGCACATTGTAAAGACTGTTATTTGTTTATTTTATTATGATAACAAGAATAGAAGATGTAACTATTTTCCAAAATATAAATATTTGAAAATGGCAAGTGTCTCGGTCTTTCTTTATAGTAGCCCATTCTCTCACACGATAAGTGGACTAACCCGATAAGTCATTCCTAAAAAAAAAAAATAATAATAAGAAGAAGAAGAAATGAAACTAACTTTCCATCTAACCGAGGTGTCAATAATGACAAGTTATCTAACAACCTATAGGAAGTATAACCCTAGGGAAGGAAGTTGTTTCAACCGTTGAGTGGTCACGCCCGGGGAGGGAGTGTGGAGAACTCACTTAGATTCTCCTTAGTTGAGTACTCAATTAAACCTAGAGAAGATAAGAGGAGGGTTCCTTTACATGCTACAACTGATGTATGGAGAACAGAGATTGGATACAATTAGGGGGGGAGGCGGTTATTGTAACACTGTAGATTGAATTTGGAGATGAAACAGTCTGAATTTTGAAAGGCTTTTACTGGAAGTTAGCTTATGAGGTTGGTGAGCACCTCGTAGTAGTAACCCTCTGCAAACTAAGGTAACGTTTGTTGAAAGCTGGCTCTTGGTAGTAGGCTCTGGTTATTAGTAAACATTATCTTAGTGAGCTTCTCTACTCCTGTAATGAGCTCTGCCTTTTTCGTCGGATCATTTGTTGGGGTTCGGCACTTCTTATCGTACCAGATCGTAAGTCGAGCGGTTCGTTATTTCCAGGGGAATTATTTTCTCGCTCTTGTAACAGACCACCACAGTCAATAGGGAACGAAACTCCGTAGGCTGGCCATTGGGCACTGGCCACTGGCCACTGGACACTGAAAACGGGACTCTGGACACCCGACATCTATTTTAATTGAATCGGTTGACCCATTCCGATTTCAAGTCAGGAACTCTATTAGTATATGATGATGATATCATATTGGATCGCCCTATGAAACTCGAACATTCGTAAACCCTTGACTTAACAGCATGATTGCACCAATCCATTCAGTTCAATTGGAAACAATTTGTTAGGTCTTCTTGCTTCTACCTCCCTGCTTCTACCTCCCTGCTATCTTCCTTCCACATATTATCTACGTCCTCTCTATGTCCTCTCTATGTCCTCTCTACCTCTGCTCCACCTCCACCCCCACCCGACTTTCTACATCTTGTTCTTCTTTTCTGGGTTTTATTCTAAGCCATTCATCGCAGCCGTTCCTGTTTCACCATTTGTCGTCCCCATTCGACTTTTGTAGTGGTGGCTAATCAGTCAGTTCTAGAGATACACCTCAATGTTTTCTGTTATTTCCAACCCTCGATGGGAAATCAATTATTGACATCTTCTACTTGTTTTTGTTTTGACACATTTAATTGCTTTCTCTTGTCAATCATCTCTACATATTCTCTTCATCTTAGCTAATAATATCGTATTCTATTTGACTACTCTAAAACCATATTCTGAAATTCGATATCGAAGTGCCAAAGTGTAATAACATAAAATGGTACTCCTTCTTTTTTGTTTTCTTAAAACTATTTGTGCTAAAACATACAATCATCCGACGTCTATCATAAATCAAGTTCAATTAAACCCTCCAATCTGTTCACGATGTGCTTCAATAACATCACCATCTTCCAAATCTAAATCATCTGCTGTACTATCCGGTGCAACTCTAGTTCCATCAATCAAAAATCTTAAAGTATCCATCGTTTTACCTTGCCTTTTACAGAATGTCTCCATTAACCTTCTCATAGGAGTAGATCTTTTAATTTTGAAGAATATTTCCGCCGAACCATCAGAAACTTTCAAGTTAATGTGAGTATCTGGTTTTTCTTCTTTGGGTGGATTTTCACTGTCCGACATGTTTTTTGTTTTTGTTTTGAGTTGTATTAGTAATGTATTTGGTTGCAATTCTTAATGTTTGATTTATCTTTCAAACTGATTTAATGTTGTTCTAGTGAGTGTTTTAACGTAGGCACGACTATTTTGGCTACGAGAAATTGAGATCGGTGCTACAATCGTTTGCCACGCAATTCTTTGCGAAAGACTGCGATTTGAAAACGGCTTCAAGTCTTGCTGCTCGTCAAATCTGTCCAATTACTTGATTTCGGGCTTAGATGCCATTCTCCATGATAAGGAAACGGGTTTATATCCCAGTATTTGTACCTGCCTTAATTCCTACTTCCCTTTTTTACGTCATTTATTGTCATTGTACATTTTTTTGTATCCTCTTTCTTCAAGGAACGGGATCCTTTCAGTTATCTTTTTCTGAGAGTGCAGCCTTTCATTTCGAGTCTTCGCTTTGTCTGCATGTCTGCACATCAGCAACCGTTTTGGGTGCAAAGGTTGAGATTTGAAACAAATCCAAAACTCGTTACTTTACCTCTTGGCCATCTTATTGTTTTTTCTGTATTCTGTGTTTGATATCTGTTTAATGTCTGAGCAACATTCAGGGTAGATCTTGTATAGAGTGGTTAACCAGAACACTCCATTTAAGAATTGAGTAAGGTATTCTGGGACCAAAGTTGCAGAGTTAACATATCAAGAAAGTCAAAGAAATGCTGCATGAGTTGAAAGACCAACCAAGTATCATTCTTACAAGACACTTCAAAGCCTAAAACTCTATCCTCAGCATTGTCTTTTCTTACTCTCATTTATAAGTTCTTATTATCTTCTACGACCTTCTTCATTAAAGTCACTTTGTTTCATTACTAGTGTCCATGTTTCGAGTATGTTTTATTTTTCTTTGGACTTTCGAGAGTAATTTGCAATCGATCAAACCATATGGAACAAATGGATGTATCATATATATCATATCTTCCTTTAATTACTACTCTTTGCAGTATCAAGAAGACCTTTTTTTTTTGTCATTCTTCTCTTTTTCTTCTTTTGACTGTCCCATCCTAACTTGTCTTGTCTTTCCACTCCATTACAAATGAACAAAATTCAGTACCCACTCCGTACTTACCTCGATCTACCGGAAAGATTATCACAGATTTGGCTAAACCAATGGACATTGATTCTAATTCTAATGATACTAAAGATCTATTTGTTCCAGATATCATTATTATCAACCATTGATAAAATATCAGATAATACTACTAGTGCCTGTGATACAATCAATGCCTATTCTTCTTTGGTATCCAAGTTCCCTTCTCAATTAGCAACTTTCACCAATCAAATGATCCAATACGGGATAAATGAATTAAACAACGAAAGAATCAAATTCTTGAAATTGATCGTAACAATTGTGGAATATATTATTCTTTTCTATATTGATATATTTTTTGGTACTTACATTTGCTTGATAACTGGTGCTATAAACGGAACAGTCGATGTTGTACTAGACTCAACAGAAACAGTTATCTCAGCATTTAATCTGACAATAATTGAACTATCAACTGATATCCAAAGTGGTCTCAATGGATTGTCTACCATAATCAGTGAAATCTTGAAGATTTACAATAAGTTTAAAAGCTTTTTCACCAGCAATTCTGATTTTTCCAATCAATCTAGTGGATATATCAATCAAGTAAATTTGACCATAACTGAGTTACAAAATTTCAAAATTTCTCCCTCTGTAACTGAGAGCATTGAAAACTTTAAAACGGATATTCCAAGTTTTTCTACCAATACAACGAACAATTTCATAAAGACAAACTTTGATAATGTAAAGGATATGATTCAACTCAAATCTGCCAATGTTTCATTGAATAATTTACCACAAATGTCAACTGACAGTGTCAATTTATGTTCACAGAATGGGAACATAGACAAGTACTTTAATGAGTTAGCCGCCAAAATTTACAAGATCTCCAACATCATATTTATTTTGATGACATTGTTGGCAGTATTATGTATGATTCCAATAGCAATAATTGAATGGATGCATTGGAAGAAGCAGAACAAGTTATTGAGTGCTTTGAAAGAAAGCAAGAATGATGAAACTGGAAATCAGTATCTCGAGAAGTTTGAAGAAAAAAACATGAATACAAGTGGCAATGGAAGTATAAACTTGGTTGAAGAATTTGATGAATTCAAAAATGAATCTGGAAATATGATTCAATCTCGAAATGAAGATATTCGGATTCTTACAATTTTAAATCTCTACAATAATCGATTATTGAGATGTGCTGATGGATTGAAACTACCTCCAACCATTCAATGGCTCTGTTCATATATTTTATCCAATTCTTCAATATTCATTCTAAGTGTTGCAATTGCATCATTTATAACTATTGGTCTTCAATACGTTTTGCTTAATGTTGTATCCAAAGGTGTAAAAGATGTCTTATCTAATCTCAATGTTAACGATACTACTTTGTATGCCAATTTTGAAATGGCTGCGAAAAATTGGACTACTGAGACAAACGATTACATTTCCAATGAACAAGAATACTTAAATGAAGAAATGTTCGGATGGATATATAATTCAACTTCAATAGTCAATAACACCATTACTCATCTCATAAATGATATAAATGATGGGCTTGATATATTTAATGGTACCATATTTTACAAGCCTATGTCTACAGTTATATATTGTATTATTGGTAAGAAGTTAGATTCTATACAGGAGGGACTCACTTGGGTCAATACAAATATCGAATTTGATATCCCAACTATCCCAACCAATTTGATACTTGATCAAGTAGAAAAAAATTCAACTAGTTCTACTGTTACTAAAAGTGTTATTAATAAAACTACAGATAAGTTAAAATCTTCCGTTGATAAAATTATTGAATCATATAGAAAATCTTTAAAAGTGCAATTGTATATTGCCTTGATTATTTTGATAGTATGGGTTTCACAAATAATAATTGGTCTGATAATAATCACAGCAAGAATAGGAATGAAATCAAGCCAAAAAATTGAAAATAGCGGCCAAACTCTTGGTGACGATGGAATTCAAGCAACCGAAGGTGAAAAAATATCAAGAGACAAGATAGACGTGAGAAATATTGGTGAACCTAAACCATTGACAATTCAACAGAAGCAAGAATACGGCTATCCATATCTAGACCCGAATGAAGTTCTTAACAAGAATAACTGTAACCAAGTTGCTTCTAGTGTATATAGTAGTGACGGGGACACTTTGAGGTTTTCATTTTCTCTGTCTAGATCGGAGCGAGTGGAATGATTTTGAAATTCTAAAGTCGTTACTTAGTCAGTCTAGGCATTATACATAAAACTTAATTCAATGTATTTAAATAGGATTTCAAATCATGAAAGTGCCAAGCTAATTCTTAATTTGTGTTTGAAAGTATAGATTCATTTCTTTTTTGGTGCAGGCTTTTTCCAGTAGTATTGCTTATGTGTTCTTCTACATGATCTTAAACCTCCATGACCTTTAATTCTTGCAACAAGCTTTGGTCTTTCCGTATCATCATCTTCTTCTGGTATATAATAATATTCTTCTTCCAAAGGCTTTCCAGCTGCATCCTTACCTTCTCTATAAATGATTCCAACTGATCTTAAATTACCTAAAATAGCTCTTACTTGTTTCAAGGTCAATGTAGATGTCAAAGCACTAATAGTGTTTAAAAATGATGCAGGTGTGGAAGATAATCTAGAGAATGCCAAATGATTGAGCAATACATTGTTGATCTCCGAAATATTAGTAATCGATTCAATACATGATTGGTCAATTTCTGGAATTTCTGGAGCAACAATTTTAGCCTTCTTACGTTTTGGAGGCTCTTCAGAACTTGCTTTCCTAGTTGAAGAATGCAAAGTATTAGATATATCCAATAATGGTCGCTTCATATTAGAGTCCGGTGATGTGGTTCTTTCAATATCATCGGCGTCGCTTTCATGATCGTGCTCATGCTCGTTTTCAGAATAAATTTGGAAATCAACTTCCGATCTGTCTATGAAAGAATAAGATGGAGTTGGTTCTTCTGACGTTGATCTTATATTGGCATTTTTAGCTGGAGTACTAGGTGTAGAAGATGAGTGTAATATGAACTTGACCGGAGTCTTCATAGGAGTATACATGCTTGGTTGAACAACGGATGTACCTAACTCTTTCACTTGAGGAGTATTTTTTTCGATACTTATAATCTTTTCATTGTCTTTATTAGTATTCTTGACGTTGAGTTTCTTTCCTTGCAAACTATTACTTTCACTCGAAGACCTTGAATGCGTTGGTTCCGCAACCAACTTATCTCCTTGTCCCGCAGTTTTCACGTCCTTGGATTTATCCAAAAGATTACTCTCATGATTACTGATTAAAGTTGGTATTTCATCGTCAGTAACTTCTTCATCATCATCAAGAGGATTTAAAAGTAAAATATTATCTCTAATTTGAATGAAGATATTGTTTATCTTTGGCACAGTTACTTTTTCATTCCTATTGACAAAGAATTCAGTGTGATTTGAGTCCAAATGGATGGTACGAGTTGTTTGCTTCAAGTCTAATTCCGCAAAATCTTTTGAAGATAATGGTGTACCATGAGCTTCAGTTAAAATAAAATCATCTGAATTCGTTGTTCCATATACAAAACAAGCCTTTGGAATTCTCATCCCAAAGCCACTAAATCCTAAGCATTCTATTGTGATGGCATTGTCTTTAGCAGTGATTGCTAAATGGGATCTAGAAATTGTTCTATCAGAGGTTTTGAAGTGATAATCACTTAATTTTGAGGATCTCCCAACGATTATTCGTTTATCATTTTGCAAAGGAACTCTTAACACTTTAGCATCAGGATTTAAAATATTAAAGTCTTTATTTATTCCAACTTTACGAACGGATCTTGACTTGATTGGTGATTGTTTTCCTAAATCAATCGTCACTTTTTTGTGTTTAATGCTTAAATTAACAATATCAGAATCAAGTGGATCTTGTTGTTTATGATCATTTAATCTCACTGGAGAAGACGATCTCCCAGTGGTAGAGGATGGATTTGGGGTTGGATATTGTTTAACTCTGCCCCTGTCCTTTAATAAGTTTGGTTTGGTATCCTTAGATCTGAAAGGGTCAAAGTCTTGATCTTCTTCAGCATGACCAGTATTGATACCACTCGTTAACGGAGAAGAGGGAGGGAATTGATAATCAGACATACTGTATAATACAATACTCTATTTGATCCTTAGAAGTATCAAGTCAGATGTAGTGAAGGTAAGCGGTTATCTTCCTTTACTTAATGACAGTTAATGTTTGTTATTAAATTTGCCACGCTGTGACTGGTTCTAATTTGTTGTGTTACAAGCAATTATCACTCATTTCTACGTTGTTTGTTTTCTTTCTTTGCAATGTAAACAAGGTACGCGTATTATTGAAAGCTCGCGACTTGAGACAAACGGTTCCTGTATGTACCACAGATAAAGGGCACAGCCCTAGAGTTTCGCAGACTCTCTTTCTTATGACTGCTAAAAGTGATGTTTTTGGTTTTGGCACAACCAAGGTTGAGCATACGGCAGGGCTCAGACCCCTTTCACAAAGATGGTTTCGCACAACTCCAATTTGGCTCTACCAAAGAGAAGTGAAAATTTTCTAAAGTTGTTCAAATTACTGTCACTATCATATCAATTAAACAATGTCCAGTATGTGATAATATGTTATTAGAAAGTGTAGAAATAATATAAAATGATTGTCCTTGATGAAGCAAATGATCGGAACCGAATATCATTAGTGGGAAACTTTAGGTTGTTGAAGGAACCAGAATTAGGACAATATATGATGAGACATTAATCATAAGAACAGTATCAAGAGTTTTTGAAACTTTTCCATTAAAAAAAAGAAGATGATTTTCTTTGACCTTGTGGGAAATGGTGGGAAGCAAAGTTGTTTATGGAATAGGTGTTGAACTGTTCTCTTTTTTTCAAATTCTAATTAATGGGTTGGAAGACTTCAATTGGTCCATCGTTTCGTTTCATCAAGTGATCATTTAATATTTCATGAAAGATTGGACTCATTTCCTTGACTATACTATACTATAGCTATAAAGGCAATGCAAGCTATCTTTTTTTGGAGCATTTCTTATATATTCATTTTCTTTTTTCACTTTATTTTCTTCAAATACTAACAATCTTTTTTTTTAGAGGGTACTCCATCTTTAGGTAAACGTCACAACAAGTCCCACACCTTGTGTAACAGATGTGGTAAGCGTTCATTCCACGTCCAAAAGAAGACCTGTTCTTCTTGTGGATACCCAGCCGCTAAATTGAGATCTCACAACTGGGCTTTAAAGGCTAAGAGAAGAAGAACTACCGGTACCGGTCGTATGTCTTACCTTAAACATGTTTCAAGAAGATTCAAGAACGATTTCCAAACTGGTGTCGCCAAGCCTCAATCATCTTAAATTAGTTAATAATATAGTAAAATAAAGGTCATTATATTAGTGTACAGAAAGTGTTTATGTCATTATCAATATTTCTGTAGAATTTTTTTTTTAAGACTATATACAAATACCAACCTTTACGTTAATGATCTAAAAGGTCAAATATAATCAAGATCGCAATATCACAGGTCAACTAAATCCATTTCATCAAAATTTGGATCTTCATAATTCATGTTAAAGAACAAATTATCTGCCTCTTCATGAGTGACACATAAATCTAAAATTTCTCTAGATAATTCTATTGTCTCTTCTTCGTATGGAAATTCTAAACCATTTGCATATTGACTTTCAATCCCTGCCATAAATTCTCCTCTTCCTGAATTATCATATTCAATATGATTCAATTGTCTTGCTTTCGTTTCACACCATCGATTAAATATTGATATATTTGATAACTTTTTATGGTTACGAATCTCAACCAAAAGTTTATGTGCATCGTTGGAAAGTGAATTAGACCCAAACGCAATTCTCAGTAATATAACAAATAATTCATATATAGTTTCTGGATATATGAGACTAGTGATACCTCTTGAATCAATAGAAATATAATGTAAGATTCTAATCAATATTGAAATGATTTGAGTTCTCAAATGAACATATTTTGATCTTGGAGATCTTAATATTGCTACTTGTTCAAATCCTATAACTCTAACAATTGATTTAATATGATCCTTTGATTGCATAGACTTCGTACTTGAAGTATTAAGAATATAACTTTCAATCAACTGGGCAACTCTAATTCTAAGATTGAGTAGGTGATTCTCATGTCTTGAAGTCAATTTAAATTTCAACATTTTGGCTTGATGATTGGTATTTCCTTCAACTTCTTTATTAGAGAGTAATATATTATTTATATTATTCATTCTTTCTTGTAATAAATTATGTGGAATTGGACATGGAATGGAAACCATTGAAAATCCAAGAGGAGTTTCATTAATAGGGACAACGGATTCAACCTTTTTCATATCAATATTATTACCCAACATTCTATTTAAACCATAAAACATAAAATCATCTTTGATCGGTATATCAATTAAGAAAACTTTTAGTAAAGAATTAAATATAGTTGAATTCAAATTAGGATTCAAATTCGAATATGCAAATGTAGAGTCAGTAATAGAAGACATTAAAATCTCAACCATATTAAATACCAAATTAATCTGAGCTGAATTTTTAAATCTTTCAGTATTCTCAGGTAAACATTTTTTGATCAATTCAATTGACATCTTTGAGTCCCAAATTTCTTTGACAAATGATGATCCATATATTGAACTTAAGGATGCCAATCTTTCAATGATATCCACACATGATATAAGTATGAATTTTTCCAAGATCAGAACTTGATTTGACACATCATGATAAGTTACGTAGTCTTCTTGATTTTCTGATTCTTCCAATATAAAAGTAAATTTTAAGGCAATACTTGAAATTTTAGATAATAAGAATTCAATTGTTGATTTAGCAACTGCAGCTGGTTTATAGTTTATTGACGCGTGAATTAGCGATAATAAAAATGGAACTGATAATAACAATTTCTCTTCTAAAAGTATTTCAAGAACTTGAATGATTGTTTTGGTGAATTCAGAAATTAAATCATCAAGTCTTAAAATCTTTTTCAGCATAAGATAATTCATAATTGAAGTATCAACGGGCATTTTTTTATTCATTTTAAATGTGTCCACCGTTATATTTTGATCCACGTATATCTTATTGAGCAATTTCAGTGATTTAAATTGTGAACCATTGATACAGTAATTCCATAAGTGATCGGTAAATAATGATGAATCATTTGGAATCTTGATTACTTTCTGAGGTACTGTTAAAGGTAAAATGGGTAGCAGCTGTTGCTGATATTGTTGTTTCTGAAGACTTACACCTGGAGATAACTTATTGGGGGTTCTCGCTGACAGAAGGGAAGTAAAACCGCTCGAGTCTGTGGTATCATATATATTCAAATTATCATCAGTGGTATTCCTTTGAATTTGATCTTGCTCATATAGATCATTTCGGAATGGTCTTACAACTTCCTTTGTTTGAACTTTCCTACGCTTAGTAAACGAAATACCCTTTATTTCATTTCGCAAGAACTTCTTTTCATCTTCAAGTTTTTGGATTGTAAACTGTAAAGCTTTTATTTGTTCTTCATTATGTTTTTGAGATAATTGTTGTACTTCTTTAAGTTTAATAGATTCCAGTTGTCTCTGTTGTTGGAGTTGGTCATATTTTTTCCGAAGTATAGCGATTTCTCCTTCTGCTCTATATATTAAAGCCTTAGTTTCAGAGTCTAAACCATTCGTGGGTAAATTTGTAGATGAAGTATTCAATGTATTACTTGATTCGTTGATGTTATTATTGATGATATGTGCACCATGATAACTGTTGTTTGTATTGGTTGTCAAATTGCTCAGAATTAGATTGTTCCCCTTATTGATCATCAAAGACAACAAAAATTCGTCATCATCATCATCAAAATCATTATCTGAGCCCGACATGATTCATTTTCAAGTTTTATAATCGCTTGAACTTATCGATGGTTCATCCCTAGTGCTGATGCAACATTGGTATGGATCTGTGTTTTGATCAAATTGTCAACTTTTGATTATCTTTATGATAACGCATCCTGCAGGATCCATTAGATCAATAACGAGAAAAATTTCAGTTCAATGGAATGGAGAAGAGTGAAGAACTTAAAATTTATTTGGGTTCAATCAAGTTAAATATTAGCAAAGGATCATATTAAATTAGATTGCTGTAGTTGTTATATACTAACATATAGAACCTGAATTGTTTCTGACTATTGTTTTTTTTTGCATTTCAATCTTAATTTGTTTTCACTTTATTCCTTTTTTTTTTTTTCTTTTTTGTTCATTTCCTAAACCATGGCAGATTCAAAAGAAGAACAACCTTCAAATATGAAAGTTGCACAAACCACAACATCTCTTGTTCCAGTGCAGCCAACTGCAATCAGTTCTAAAGATAAGGATACAAAAAGATTAGTTGTAGTATTGTCACAAGCATGTTTAGAAACTCATAAAATGAGTACTGGTGGACATGGAGGAGATAAATACGCATTGTTGAATTGTGATGATCATCAAGGATTACTCAGAAAAATGGGTAGAGATATTGCTGAAGCTAGACCAGATATTACTCATCAATGTCTCCTAACATTACTTGATTCTCCTATCAATAAAGCAGGTAAACTTCAAGTATATATCCAAACCGCAAGAGGTGTTTTAATAGAGGTGAATCCAAGTGTTAGAATCCCAAGAACTTTTAAGAGATTCTCAGGTTTAATGGTTCAACTTTTGCATAAACTTAGTATTCGTTCAGTAAATTCTGAAGAAAAATTATTAAAAGTTATTAAGAACCCAATTACTGATCATTTACCAACAAAATGTCGTAAAGTTACATTATCATTTGATGCAAAAATTAGAAGAGTTCAAGATTATGTTGCAACTTTAGATGATGATGAAAGTATTTGTGTGTTTGTTGGTGCGATGGCTAGAGGTAAAGATAATTTTGCTGATGAATATGTTGATGAAAAGATTGGTCTTTCAGATTATCCGTTATCTGCATCTGTTGCTTGTTCGAAATTTTGTCATGGATGTGAAGATGTATGGGGTATTTACTAGCATTATAAAAGTGTGAATGTATGTATATATATTAGTGATTAAAGGAATAGACATTTAAATAAATTTTCTAATTTTTTTTTTTTACATTTGATTGACTTTTGCTATTGTGTTCACGGACTGGTGATTCTTCAGAAGCTCCTAACTTCTTTTTTTAAGTCATCATTGTAACAGTTCAGGCTCATATTTGTACCTTTTCAAGTTACAAAATGAAGTACTTTAAAAGGGGAAAGGTTCTTGCACAGATGTATCTAAGTTTTTATGTTACTGTTCTTTTAGTTATTCATAGTTCCTATTTCTCAATCAATTAGGATTGAAGTTCTCTTTGCTATATCATAAATGTCTCATATTATTCAAGCAGGGGCCGTTAGAGGCTTGACAACAGCTATTACTACAAGTACATTCTTGTTGGAGCATTTGAATTTGAAAGGTTTGCTTGATTTCAATACTTCGTCCGCTAATGTTTCACCATTGACAGAATATCCTACAGCTTTTTATGTTCGTCAAGATAGTAAGGATATTCAAAGAAGAATTAAAATATTTGGTGCAAGAGGTGTTCAAATGTATACGATAGAAAGATTATCAACTTTTCATCCAGTCTGGACCATGTTAACCTTCCCTGAAAGAGAAGAGGTTGCAACTATAAATGTTGGCTTTTCAAGTAGATCAGTTGACTTCCATAATAAACCTGGAATGTCACATCGTGATATTGCAACTGAATTTGGGTTAAATGGAAGTTATCAAAGCTTTTACATCAATGATGGGATAAAATATTCTTGGTCAAGAGGTTCAAAATGTTTAGAAAGAGTTAATAACCCTAATGGAGGCATCGAAGAATTTAGAATAAGAGTTTCAAAAGTTAAACTTATGAGGCAGTTCAAGCTTGATTTTGAAGTATTAGTTGATGAAGAACTAATTGATAAAGAAGTTGCGTTATCAACTGCTTTTGTATCAATGTTAACTCAATGGGGAGTTGGTGATGTTACTGATACAATTGGTCCAACTTATATTGCACCAAAACCAGTGCTTGAAGAACCAGAACCTACAGTAAAAGAAACAGAAACAAACAAAGTTGTAGTTGTTATCCAAGGTAGCGGAGATGAAGAATATACAGTTGAAAGAGTTTGAACATGATGTGCAATCAAATATGTTGTGTCGTGGTTTCTGCAAATTTATGATGAAATTATCTTGAAAGTCAGATCAACGTAAGTGCCTTAATATGAACTAGTATAGCATAGGAAAAAAAAAAGAACAACAAAACATCAGCTTATAGGAACAGGAAATTCCCTTTGTTTACCTGACCTTAAATGATGCCGTAATATATCTTCAAATGAAAACATATTGTACTGTATTGTAACCATTTCTAACTGACTTGATCTCACTCAACTTCGTCTTCTTTCTCATTTTTCGCAGCCATTCTCATTTATGGCTAACTACAATTTGACTTTGAAAGAAAAAAAAAAACATAACGAATTCAAGTTTGAACTTGTTTACAATGTATACATTTGAATTTATTTTTCACATTAACATTATTTTTCTAATATCTTACAGTTCCATAACTCCTTCTTTACGTAAAACTTTCTCAATCTCTTTGAAAAGAGTTTCACTTGTCACTTTGGATCCCCTTACACGAGCACAAACAATTTCTGATCTTTGATTGAAATTAGTTGAATTGATTTTAATTCTGAACTTACAACTCTTCAAATTAAATGCATTATTGGATGAAATTCCTCCAGTAATATTAAAACTTAAGGTGTCATTCTTAAGATCTTTTAATCCAAAATTGGTCCAAGAATTCAATAATGCAAATAAAGCAGTTGACATCTCTTGTTTTGGTAATACCGTCCTAAATTTACGAATCTCTGATTCGATATTCACATTTTCATGATTACCTGAGAGCCATCTAAAGAATGAGTTGTGTCTATTAGCCGGCTTCTTAACTTCAGCCGAAGCAGCTCTGGAGTCTGCAGGAGATGGTAACTGAGTAGTTGTAGTATCATCAAGTGCTTTCTTTGATCCCCAAGATAACTTCCTAAATATAGAAACCTTCTTCTTTGTAGAATCTGAATTTCCAACATATGCCTTATTAGTTGAATCTTCTAATGGTTTCTTAGAAGTTGATGAAGTTGAAGGAATCGTCTCATTAGGATTTTTAGGTTTACGAACTTTAGGGTATGGTTCGGATGCTAGTTGTAAAGTTGTCTTTTTAGCAAATTCTGGTTTCAACATCGAATTTGCATCAGGTCGAGTGGAATTCGTATTGCGTTTTGAATCTGCCATTTCACTCTTTCGAACTGAGTTGGTATGTTTTGGTAACTTGATATTGTCAAACACTTCCGATTCCCCTTCTTCTACACCATATGATCCATGAACTTCATCATTCTTAGTTACAAAAGTATCATCTCCTACTTCTCCTTCACCATCATTCTTCATATTGTAAGGTTTGGTTGGTAAACTAGGTAACTCAGAAATTGGTCTATCTTTGATCTTCGTTGTAGAATACTTAGAATACCTTCTACTGTTGGCATAATATGATGCACGTTTTGATGCAAGTTCATCAAAATCAACAGCGTTCTCCTCTTCAAATTGTTCGTGATTCCCTTCCTCTTCTTCTTCTTCTGGTAATCCTGCTCTATCTAAACGATCTGCAAAACTCGTTCTTAAATTGAATTTATCATTCTTTCTGCCATCTTTTACGATGGAGTTTAAATCTTGATAAGATTCCTTTGTAGAATACATAGTTAGTACTGATAACCTCTTGTTAGAATTGGTGAAGTTTCTTGATTTTCTTGTCACGTTAGGAATTTTAACGCTACCAATGAGCGTGTTTGGTTCCTGAGATTCTATTAAATCGGATTCATTCTTTTTGTCACCATCTAAGAGACCATGTATATTGAGTTGAGAATTAAGCAATTTTGATTTCCTTATTTCATGCAAATATTCTTCACTCAAGTCTCCATGCTCTACATCAGGCTCTGGCAATTCATAACTTGCCTCTTTGTTATAATATTCATCCTTTGAGAATCTTTTATTCTCAAAATTTTGACCAGAAGCCATAGATTGTCTGACATCCATTACTTTAGAATCACGCAGGCTCTTCTTCTCACGCTTACTACTTTCTTTGGCATCCTTATATTCAGCTTCAAGCGCTTCTTTAGCTCTATCAAGTTCTTCATTTTCAAACGCCTTCCACAATGGATCAAGTCGAGAAATGGGCCTCCTGGTCAAAACAGGAGTGACTCTTCGTTGAGGTACTGGTTGGGTGACAGATCTTTTCTTCAAGTTCTCTACGTCTTCTGAAGTCAAATAATCAGACTGTTGATTTTGGACTCCTTCTGAGATAGCACGCAAGGTTTTGGATCCTCTCTTTGGTTGAGAAATTCGTTCAGCTTCTGCTGTTATTTCCTCTCTGGTATCATTTTCATCTTTGATAAATATGGATAATTTTCTTGATGAAAGAAGTGATTTTCTCTTTTGTCTTTTCCTCTGTTTTGCTAATTCTTTTCTAGCTTTAATTTCGGCTTCGTGTTTCTTTCTCTCAATTTCCATGATTCTTTCATATTCTTTGGCTTCTTTTTCCTCTTCATCAATTAACTTTTCATCTTCTTCAGAATATTGTTCTTGATTAAAAATTTTATCACATAGAGTGGCAAAGGTTGCAGAAGTTCTCTTCGTTTGTTTGTCCATGTATTCCCAGTCAGTTTCACCGGCCAATTTTGCATAAGTAGATAATAATTTCATTGTAATTGAGTTTCTTTTCAAACCAGTAGTCATTGAAGCTCTCATAGATTTTCTCTTCGATAATCTATTACTTGGGTTACCAATTACGGAACTTCTCTTATTTCCCTTTCCAGGTGAGAGATTGGCAGAAGCCAACAAATCCTGTTGACTTTCATCAGAAATGGGATTTCTGTTAATTAAGTTATCATCTTTAGATGGTAATGAAGGAGGCATCGAACCATAGGAACCAGTTTTTTGAGCGGAAATAATTTCATTATATATGTTTCTAGGAATTGCAGGGGTAGTGGCAGCTGTCGATTCATCGTAATAGTTTTCAGTACCATGCTTCTTAGGTGATTTTCTTGGATTTCTGATAGGCGACTGACTATAAGAAAATCTCTTTGGAGAACGTTGTGGAGATCTAAATGGAGAATTATTCACACTGGAAGAAGCAGAAGCTCTGGTATTTCCAATACCCCTATTTATACTATTACTAGTCTTTATAGCATTTTTGTATTGGTACAGAAGTCTAGTTCTGGAATTCGATACCGCTATTTGACCTTGTCTACTTCTCCTCTTTGCAGAACCAGAAGAACCATTTCTTTGAAGGTTTCTTCTACTATTATTCCTCTTCATTGGTGAGCTTCCTTGTAACAGGTCTTCTTGATTATGTCTGTATCTCAATAATAACGCATAGAATGTCTTTTCAGGGTTTGAACCATGTTTAAGAAGACAGTTAATGATATCTTCTTGAGATCTATCGTGCCATAAAATAGATAAATTCTGGAGTATCTGTTTATCAATATTTTTTACTGAACCAAGAGATTTATAAGCAGTTTCAGGATGAGGTAAACTCTTGACACTAATCAAATCTTCATTTGGAATAGGATACTTTGTTAATAATGGATGTGATAAAATCTTTTCGGTAGGAATTCTTTTTAAAGGGTCCACTGTGAGCATTTTATATATTAAATCTTTTGCTTCCAATGATAATTCTTCCGCCATTTCGAAAGTACCCGCTTGAACTTTTAATAGTAAATTACGAATATGTTCGTCATCGAATGGTAACCTTCCTGTTAACAAGGCAAAGAGAATAACACCACTAGACCAAACATCAGAAGCAGCACCATGATATTTCAAACCACTAACGATTTCTGGGGCTGCATAATGTGGAGAACCACAAGAAGTTTCTAGTAATTTACCATTTAATTCCAACGCTGCCATACCAAAATCTGCCAACTTAACGTTTAAAGAAGCATCTAATAACAAATTTTCAGGTTTTAAATCTCTATGACAAATTCCTAAAGCATGGCAATAAGCAGTCCCTAATATGATTTGTCTAAAATATTTAACTGCTTCAACTTCTTGTAATGGACCTCTTTCCACTAACAAATCGAAAAGTTCTCCTCCTTCAACATATTCTAAAACAAGATATAAAGCTTTGGAAGTTTCCCAGACGTCATATAATCGTAAAACATTGGGATGAGTTAGTAATTTCATAATGATAATTTCTCTCTCAATTCCATAAGGAAGCCCAGCATTATCAGCTTGCTTTCTAGGGGGTTCATTTTCATCAGCCAATTCCAGTTTTGACACCACTTTGACGGCAGCTTTCTGACCAGTAATATTATGGGTTGCAAGTAAAACGCGTCCTGTAGCACCTCGACCAAGAGTTTTACCAAGTTTCCATGGTCCTATTCTCTGAGGATGGGTATGAGATGTGGATGATGAAAGTAAAGATGAGGCAACTGAAGGTTGTCTTGAATGGTATGACATTATAATTCCGACACGATTATGATATTAAGATGAATGCAATCGTTTTTAGCTTATTTGAATTAGGATTGAATTTGTATTTTATAATTGTCCTTGTAGATGGGTTAACGAAAGAATAGAACAAGTATGTATAAATTACCACCAGTAATGATTGTTAGGACGTGAATTAGGGTAACCTATTCAATCTTTGCAGCAATGTTTCTGGTCAGATTAGTTTCCCTTGTTAGTCCAATTCAAAGGGGACTTTCTTTTTTCAGTTTCAGGTAGGTAAAAGAAGAAAAAATCAAAGGTTAAGCAATAACTGGTCCACGTCGATATCTAATTTAATGAAAGAATAGTTTTTTTTTACTGAATAATACATCAAACAAAAAAATGGTAAAGATTATAATTGGCGACGAAGAGACCATTTTGGGACAAAATAGATTACGCGTCGCGTTGTCTCCTGTGAGAAATAAGATGGGTGTGAGGATGAGCCAGACGAGCCATGATTTCCAATCCAGAAGGGAAATAGACTAATACGAAACTCCAGAGTATATTCCTGGTTGTAGGTACCTGAAATAAGGCTGATTCACGTGGTAAATAAGGTACTAGAGGACAAGGTTGAAGGGTCTAGTAAGATTTAGCCTGTTCCCTCTGAGTCTGGATTGAGTTATGGTGGACTGGGTGAGGATTTGAGAGTTTGAGAATTTGAGAATTTGAGTGTTTGAGAATTTGAGCGTTTGAGCGCTTGAGAGTTTGAGCGCTTGAGAGTTCGAGAGTTTGAGCGTTTGAGAGTTTCAGGTTCAATCACTCTCTGAATAGGGAGATGATATATATTTAGTATTTGTTTTACTGACGGAGACAATTTTTTACAAGAAGTGCTAACATTTCTTGCGTTATAATGATTTCGTATTGTAAGTAATTTGATTTGGACGTAGCCGTGCCTCTATATTTGGTGAGTGGTGAGTGGTGAGTTCGTATTGTATTGTAATTAGATGTAGCTGTGCCTCAATATCTATATTAAGGGTGTTCACTTGCGGTGCGTTAGACTTATTGCGGTGGTTGACTTTAAGGAAAGTTTTGATCAGACGCGGTAACAGTTAGTCCAAGGGTAGTGGAAGGGTCCTGGTTTTCAGAGTATGAGCGATGAGCTGTATGCTTGTAGTGTATTTTATATCAGATTTATGGTTGCATAGCTCTAGGGTATGATCCTCAAGCTATCAGTGTATTCGTAGTATACCGGTAGTATACCAGCGGGCCCATCAACAGTACATCAACAGTACGTCAACAGTACATCAACAGTACGTCAACAGTACATCAACAGTACGTCAACAGTACGTCAACAGTAACTGGGACAAATCTTTAAAAGTTCGACCAGTAGTATCGAACTGTGGTAGACAATTACCAGCGCCCTTTTTAGTTAGTGCTCACCCTCAATACTTCCTCCATTCAAGACTTGAAGCGACCAATGCTGATCCTGGATAGTAGTATCTTCCACCAGAATCTTCGAATATAAAACTGACAGAGTCATTAACTTGACCGTCTAAGACAGAAAAAGCAAAAAAATAGCAATGTCTAGGGTTTATAATATCAACCACTGCTGTTACAATATTCAACTTGGTATCATGTACCTGGCAGTATCCATTTCTTATAATTTACATCACTACTACCGTTGAATTAGTGCCAGTTTTGACTCTACAAATAGTTCAAACTGATGCTAAGATGTCTGTTTCTACCCCATTTCCAACGGGTTTACAGAGGTTTCAGATTTAAAGTCCCATACCATTGATCAACTCTAACTGTTGGATTAGTTCCTTGTCCGCCAACTTATTCTGCTCTTTAGTCTTTGCATCTCTTATCAAATCTGCCTGCAATTCAGCTGCATCTAAAGCTTTTATGGGCTGAACCTCCGAGATCACCGTGGTCAAGGATTGTCGTATTTCGTCTATTTCTGCTTCATTTGCATTCAATTTTTCAATTCTACTCTTTGTAGATTTTGATTGAGATCTAAGTTTACTTCTAGATAATTGCTTGTGGACACCTTTGACATTTTTGGTATTAGAAAATTTCTGATTCCCCTTTTTTGGCTTCAGTGTAATCTTCTTGGTCATATTTCAAACAATACACGTACAAACAAAAAAACAAAAGCCACTAGTTAAGTGTAAAAATTAGTGTGAATTCACTTGGTAGCTGAATCAAATTTGTCCTATCGAGATTTTCGCTTTTGTGACAATTTTTTTTTGGTTATGATAGTGAGAAGAGCGATGAGTGGAGATGCATTTTGATAAAAAAAAAGGACCAAATAATTATTACTAGAGCATTCAAACGGTGAACAACCAAGTACAAATAGATAGTGTATCAAGTGATATTGACCTACTTTTAAATTAAATTAAGATCACTTTGAGTAAAGAAAACAAGCCAAGTTCTTCGTTAAAAGTTTTTTCTTTTTCAATCTGCTCTTAAACCTTAACCGGATTCCACTTTGATACTTGTTAACTTTGTATATACAAACAAACAAGTTCTAAGGATATTATTTTAGATATTAATCTCTATAGCTAGTTGAAAATCTATACACAATGGTTTCCACTCATAATCGTGAAAAACCATGGGATACTCCCGATATTGATAAGTGGAAGCTTGAAGAATTCAAACCTGAGGATAATGCTTCAGGTCTCGCATTCACAGAAGAGTCTTCATTTATGACCTTATTCCCCAAATATAGAGAACAGTATTTGAAAACGATATGGGGAGATGTAACAAGAGCATTGGATAAACATTTTGTTGCATGTCAACTAGATTTGGTTGAAGGTTCAATGACTGTGAAGACCACAAGAAAGACATTTGACCCAGCAATTATTTTGAAAGCAAGAGATTTAATCAAATTACTAGCAAGATCGGTACCATTTCCTCAAGCAGTTAAAATTTTACAAGATGATATTGCTAGTGATGTGATTAAAATTGGGAATTTTGTTACTAATAAAGATAGATTTGTTAAGAGAAGACAAAGATTAGTTGGACCCAATGGTAACACTTTAAAAGCTTTAGAATTACTTACCAAGTGTTATATATTAGTTCAAGGTAATACAGTAAGTGTAATGGGGCCATTTAAGGGTCTTAAAGAGGTTCGTCGGGTAGTTGAAGATTGTATGAAGAATATCCATCCAATTTATTACATTAAAGAACTTATGATTAAACAAGAACTTTCAAAGAAGCCTGAATTAGCTAATGAAGATTGGTCTAGATTCTTACCAATGTTTAAAAGAAGAAATGTTGCTAGAAAGAAGCCTAAACAAGATAAGAAAGAAAAGAGAGTTTATACTCCATTCCCACCTCAACAATTACCTCGTAAAATCGATCTTCAAATTGAAAGTGGTGAATACTTCTTGGGAAAGAGACAGAAGGAGACCAAGAAACTTGAAGAGAAGAGAGAAAAACAAGAAGAAACAACTGCTAGTAGGAAAATTGAAAGAGAGAAAGATTTCGAGGCACCAGAAGAAGCTGAATATGAAAGTAAGCTGAAGAAGGAGAAGAAGGAGAAGAAAGAGAAGAAGGAGAAGAAAGATAAAAAGGACAAGAAAGAGAAGAAGGAGAAGAAAGAGAAGAAGGAAAAGAAAGATAAAAAGAGATCTTTAGCTGGTGACGAAGAAGAAGAACAAGTTGAGAAAAAGAAGAAGAGATCAAATTCTGAGTGAATGGACTGCATGAGCATCTGTATAGAAAACTGTTAACTGCCAAATAAAACCAATCAAAAAGAAAAGAATAACACTGAAGATCTTCTCGATAGGTTATTGTAATACCCCAATAAACTCGATATTATCTATCAACAATAGCCATAGTCTTTTAAATTTTTTTTAGTTTTGTAAAATTCCCAAGCCTTGCTCTACCTGGTTGGCTTTATTTTATATCAATTTAACTCTCTGATGTTTACTATTTCCCAAATTGTCTCCACTTACGATGGAGGGTGTGTACATTTCGCACAAAATGCTTCGAAAAAATGTTTACATTGAGACTCGGTGGGGCATCAGAGACTTGATGAGATTAATTATTGAAGATTCAAGGAGTTGTACCGATTCTGCGTACCACTCAGGTACTTCTGTTTCTTTTATTAGGTGATTTGAGGAATTATACTCAATTTGAAGTCCCTGAAGTCATTTAAGGACCAATTTTATTGGAGCTCCTTCACCATACATCAGGTTGTTATTCTCTAGATATTCACTCGTTCTCATCTATTATCATCTATAGAGATAAAAATCAAAGATAACACCAATAACGGCTAATATCTTTGGACTATATTTGTATTGCATTATACAGTTCTGGTCCTAACCTAGCATCATTTTTACTTCCCTTGCTTTTGATTTTCCAGTATAACAGGTTGATAACTTTTAGTCACTTGAACTTATTATTCTTTACGATTGATCACTGACCTCTCAACTCGAAATATTTCACTTTAGACATGTCTAGACTTGATCTGTTGATCTCATTCATGGGTCGTTTGGAAAATAAATCTAATGATTTAATTCAAACTTCTAAAAATACTGCTTCTCTTGTGCAACATGTAAGCAAATTACACTCCAATATTGCAAAGGCTGATGTTACTATCGATTCGTTAAATACAGTTATTGCAACTAATCATCAATTTTTAGATAAGATTGTACAGTTACATGAAAGAACCTTTCAATTGGAATATTCAATAGATACGAGTGATTCCTTAGCGAATGAAACTTCTTGGTCAAACTTGAAGACCGAATATCATCATATTATGAACGGTTTCATTAAAAATTTACCCGATTCAATTGAAGATCGACCTCCACCTTTATCAGAATTAATTTACGACGATTTAGCGTCTCTTTCGACTAATACCACAACTACTACACCATATAATCCAAACCAGGAAATACGAACTTTATCCAACTCATATTCAGTATCAGATTTACAATTAAAACCAATACGATGTCGATCGAAGAAAGTGTACAAGAAAAAATCGAAATATCGACTTTCTCAGATCTATTCCCTTAACCCACTTGCAAGCAGTCCAATTCTAGAAACTCCAACTCAGGCTAGTGATTTTGAATTTGAAAGTCCTACTCCTTATCCTCACGTTTCCTTTGACGCTAATGAATATACTGAAATGCATAGTAAGCAAGACGAAGTTCTGACTGCCTGTACTTCAGTGGATTTGAATCATAAACCACGAGCTAGGTCAAACTCAGTTCCTTATACATTGAATAGAAATGGTTCATCTATCTTTAATGCTGAGGATGGGGTTATGAAATCATCAAACATTTTAAGTAAATTTTGCCAAGAATCGGATGAAACTTTAAGGTTGAATAGACTAAAGCATTTCATATCTTATGATCATGGACTAATAAATAAACAACCCTGGGGAACAGAGCTGCAAAAAAGTCAAGTATACCCTCCATTACCATTTCAGATGAATCCAAATCCCCCGTGCTACGATCTTTCTGGAATTGAACAAACGAACCCTAATACCTGCATTAACAATATTCCTTCCACCACAACTAACCCTCGAAGTGAAAACCCTTACATGATACCCAATTATGATTGCAGCGAGGAAACCACTGTGTTACATAATGTTGACATACGAAATACCAATGAAGGTATCGCAATTGATCACTTGGATATGGACAATATTTCACTTTGTTCTGATTTCTCCAATTATTCTCCTGACAAGTTAGTGGAGAATGACTTTGAAAAGTTTTTAAGAGCATCTAGAATTGATCTTAATACTGCGCTTCCAACTCTAGTAAAGAGATCAAAATCTCATGATAGTATTTTTTCCATGAAACAGAACTCTTCAGAAGGAGAAGGTCGCAGGTTCCACAATCCTGCTGAGAATATTTCCTCCTCCTCCACAACGTTCACTAAACCTACTTTAAAGGTAAGTGATGATTACATATACTATCAGAAAGGAAAGAGTAAGAACGATAATGACTTAACTAATAAAAAAACTGCCACTTTATTGAATCAAGTGATGCTACAAACCTCTGATAACAAAGAAGAGAGAACTTCGACTACTAAATTTTCACTTTTTAACTTTTCATCAAGTTCAATTGCATTCGAGACGGGCCTCAAAAAGTCATTTTCCGATAGTATAATGAATCTTGTGAATGCTTCCCCGGAGAAGAAATCGAAAGCTAGACGGAACCCATTTCCAGGTATAAGCATTCCTGAAAAGTCCAAACCAATAAGTATACAGAATCCAAGTTTGATCAAACGTATACCACCAAGACGAGAGCGAACAGATGGATCACATTCCCTGTTGACCATTGGCCCCAATGGAACAAAATTCCTAAGTCATGGGGAACTGTCATATTTCAAACGACCCTTAGTCAGTAAAGTTAGTCATAACTCTTTACACGAGGCATTGAATATTAATATGATATAGACACATAATCTCGGTTACCAAAACTCGAGATCTATATCTAAGAATTTTTTTTTTCTTTCTCTTTTATTTCGATTGAAAGTTGCTTTCAAACATTTTTTGTAATTTTAGACTTAGCTAGACGTATTTTCCGTATAATACAATCCATTGTGATATTTTTCTTGAGTAAAGGCTGTACTGTAAATTATCCATCAAAACCATCATTGCTGAAAAGTCCAATATCGCTTCTCTTTTTGGTGATACTTTTAGCTATAAGATTATCTTTTCTACTTAAGGTTTTCTTGATAGAACTTGAAGACATGTAAGTGATAGAAGCCTTCGATCCTGGAGCAACTTTATACTGTTTGCTAACTGTAACCCCAGAAAACGTACTTCCTGATTTTGAAAAAACTCCTTTTGTTTGACTATTTGTTTTAAATGAGCTAACCATTGATGGTCTTTTAAACGAGGTTAAGAATCCATCATCGTCAGAGTCTATATCAGTATCAACAGATTTCTTCCTTCTATCATCATTATCATCATCATCAATGCTGATTAGACCCTTCCCTTGATGCAAGTTATCTAAACATTTTTTCTTTAATGTCTTTAAATCTTCAAACCCTTCGTCTGACTCGTATCCATGTTGTCGATTGGCTAGTCTTTGCTGCCTCATATATTCGAGGTCATCGTTGTTTCCTGAGAAGTTCAAGAACGATAGCTGTTTCTGCACAAATGATTCTTCAACTCTAATGGTCTTCTTCTTAGAATCTAAAAGTTCTTCAACAGGTTGATCATCGCCATCTTCTGCAATATTTTCTTTATCTGATTCAGAAGCTGTTAACCCTGAATTATCATCCGAATCATCTTCATCAATCTTAACTAGTGTGGAAGAATCTTGAATTGAGGCAAAGAATGCTTTCGATTTCTCATTCTTTGCAAGTTCTTGTAGTTGTCGGTTTTCCAATAATCTAGCCTTCTGTTCTGCAAGTCTCTGCCTACGATATGCAGTAAGTAACTCATCTTCTTCATCACTTAATTCAATATCAAATCCATTCTTAGCTCCAGCTCTTTTGCTCAACCTATGATTCTTTATATTATCAAGTAATTTTTCCAACTCTTTTTTGTCTTTAATTTGATATTGTTCCATAAACTTTCGTTTGACTTCTTCATCATTCAAATCTATATTGAAATTGTTGTCAATCATTTTCTCATCCTCAGAATTTGCTTGCTCATCAGATAATTCTGTATCAACTCCTCCAATTCCATGCCACTCATCTTCAGATTCTTCAGCTTCTCCTTCAATAATATTTTTTAGACCTTTTCGTTCCATTTCTTTTCTCTTCCTTCTGATTTTCAATTCTTTGGACCTTATTTTGTTTCCATAATCTTTAACTTGCTTTTCAGGTTCTTTTTGATCCATTTCTGAATCTTCCTCCAAATCAACAATATTCTTTCGGATTAATTTCCTTGCATTTTTTAGTTTCGAAGGGTTAACAATATCTTCATCGGAATCTTCTGTTTGGTCGTGCTCGAGATCTACTAGTGAATTCTCGGTAGTAATAGACGGATCCACCTGGGTTGCCGTTTGGGTAGCTACTGACTCCTGTTCACTTGCAATGTCTTGAAAAGAGGGAACACGCAAGTGACTAATATCCTCATGAACACTAAATGACTGCGTTTGTTGTGATCGAGGTAAATCAGTATTGTTTCCAGACTTAAGATTGCGAAATAATTTCTCCAGCTCATAGTCCTCACGAATTACCGGTAACTCTGATGCTGATGGAGACAACAACTCGTTGTCTAGTTTCTGGGCAGTACTAGTGGTTATATAGCCGTCTTCATTCATATTTATACTGTCATCATTTTCAATCTCAAAACTTTTAGCTCCAAACATGTAGCTGTCATCTTTTCTAGAAATTGAAGTAGGTTCCAAATCATCTTCATCTTCAGAAAGTAACAACTTTCTTGGCTTTCTATGGGCCCTAGCATCAGACAATTCTTCATTGCTACCATCCTGTTCTTCTTCTCTTTCACTTTCGACTTCATCCTCGTCATCGTCGTCATTGTTATCTTCATCGTAGTCAGACTCGCCAAAGTCACTTTCTGGAACAATATCTTGTTCTTGTTCTAGTTCTTGACCCTGATCCAATAATGCAGCTTTAGCCCTTTCTAAAAGCTTTTCCTTCTTTCTAACATTCCTAACTCTCTCTAATTCTCTTTCAAGCAAGGAGCCCATTACTTCTTCGTCTTTCTCCATTTCAATAAGTTCGTTATGTAATGGGTTAAACTTTCTATTTAGTTGAAGTTGATGAATATTTTCCCGTTGCAAATCGCTAATCAAATTTTTGGTATTATGCTGTACACCTTGACTTTGAATTGAACTTCTGATGTTTCTCGGAAGATGAATTAGTTTAGACTTTGGATTAGATTTTAATTTTCGGAGTAAAAACTTCTGTTTGATATGCAATTTTTCGTCTTTGGATAAGCTAGGAATCTCTGTATCACCATCACTTGAATCGGTTGAATCTTCATCTAAATTAACTAAATGGCGGTCATTTGTCTTCGATGGTGAGGACATTAAATGGGACTTCAAATTTTGGGCATAAGTAGAAATTGGAGCAGTTAAAAATTCGTCTTCTTTGTTGGTAGTAACTTTAATTGGTGACGTTACAGGACTGTTCATGAAGCCATGGTCCAAATCAAGATTAGAATCTCCATCTGAATGCTTTACTTCTTCATCAGGGTCGAGTTGAATTCCGTCTTCTTTGTTAAATACGGAAAGTAAATTTTCTGTAGTGAATGCAATTTTCTTTTTGAACTCAGGCTGAATTTTTCTTGATCTTTTTTGATTGTTCAAAAATTCTTCTATCTCTTTTAGCTTTTTAGAGGACGTATAGTTCTCCTTCAATTCGGAAGTGACTACACTATCGTTATGTTCATTAAGATCATTCTCCTCATCAGTGAGAGTTGTATGGGATATATCGGCCTCAAGTTGACGTAAAGTTTCTTCCTTTTCTAATCTCTGTTGTCTTTTCATTTCTGTAAGCTTCTCTATTTTCATTTGACGATCTTCCTTTGAAAGAGAAAACAAATGGTTTTCGACCTCATTACCAGATTGAATACTCAGATTCATATTGAAAATCTGAGGGATAATTTGTGTTTGTTCATAAATTTCAGAGTCTTCGACCACTAATTGGGGAAGCTTTTGTCTTTCCTCATCCAGTTGATCAGATTGAGCAGATATAGCATCATCTAATTGGGTAGATTCTAGTTCAGCAGGTTCTAGTTGAGGTATCTTTTGTGTTGGACCCATCAAAGAAGATTTGGAGAAGTCAAAAGATGTCCATTGTGGTGCATCATCATGAGACGTTTGCTCTCCATTACCGTTATATTGAGCCAATTTCTGCTTAACTTTGTCTATTAAATCAATTTGTTGAGTGGCATCTTCAACTGTCACTTCTTCAACATGAGATTGGTCCTCACTGTCCGTTTCATGTTCTTTGATTGGAATCGCAACCAGATCCAATATTTGGGTGTCCAAGTTCACCTTGTAAGTACTCCTTCCATGATCCTCAAGACCATCTAGCAAGTCCATGATACAAAATTTTATGATTGAAAGAAAGTTTTGTAACAGAAGCTTATAATTATCACACCAAAGCTTATGGTTTTGCGCTTAGATGTTAGATGTTCTTTCCAGGTCAGATTCCAATTGAAGATGAAAACAAACGCGCTGAGGTTGCAAAAGAGAGTGGTAGCGTGTTTTGTGTCGCTGTAGCTACACCTGTGTATAGGTCAAGTCAAAATTTGACTCAGAGCGCGAGGTAAACGAAACGAGATCAGATTTTTAAAAGGATCACATGAGTGGGATATACGAGACATGTAGACTCAATTTGAACCAAATGTCGAAGCCCAACACTACACGTGGAAAGTCTACCTTCGAAGCTAGAGTAGTGCTGCAGACATAAATTTCTGTGAAAATTATTGATTGTAATTGGAAACTGTAACGGACCATTGCCACCAATTTCATTCCTACATTAGAGTTGCCATTTTCAAGTTGCAATTGGACATCTGATCCATCTAATTTGTCAATCTCCCGATATCTGTTCATCTGTCCAATCCAAAGCCAACAACGCTTGCAAAAATCTCAAAAATTTTGTCTGAACAACGTTTTCATGCCTGTGCTAAATCACATGCACCTCATGCCATCCTCACACCCAGCAGTTTTTAACTCGTTTAGATCGCTTCCGATGGGTCCACGTGATGTAACGAAACAACAACTTTTGTCGGATAATAAAAAAATTTTAAAATGTCTTCCCTGTGGCTCCTCACTGAATCCATATATATAGGTGGGTAGCGCGTGCCATTCAATAAAATTCACATAACTTTTCTCCTTTTCTTTTCCTATCCTTGTTTTGTTTTCACTGTAGTTCAATTGTAGAATTGAACCAATTTCGATTAAGATAATTTCTTCTTTTTAATCGAAAGCGAAATAAGGTCCTTTATTGATATTGCAATAAAAAAATCAAAATTATAAACTGAAAAATTCGAAATAATGTCTGACTCTGCTGTTGAAAAATTCTTCTTCACTTCTGAATCAGTTGGTGAAGGTCACCCAGATAAAATCTGTGATCAAGTTTCTGATGCTATCTTAGATGCTTGTTTAGCAGTTGACCCACTTTCTAAAGTTGCTTGTGAAACTGCCGCTAAAACTGGTATGATTATGGTTTTCGGTGAAATTACCACTAAAGCTCAAGTTGATTTCCAAAAAGTTATTAGAGATACAATTAAACATATTGGTTATGATCATTCAGAAAAAGGTTTTGATTACAAGACTTGTAATGTTCTTGTTGCAATTGAGCATCAATCTCCAGATATTGCTCAAGGTTTACATTATGAAAAGGCTCTTGAAGAATTAGGTGCCGGTGATCAAGGTATTATGTTTGGTTATGCTACTGATGAAACCGATGAAAAATTACCTCTTACTTTATTATTGGCTCACAAATTAAATGCTGAATTAGCTTCTGCTAGAAGATCTGGTGCTCTTGCTTGGTTAAGACCAGATACTAAAACTCAAGTTACTATTGAATATAAGAAAGAAGGTGGAGCAGTTGTTCCACTTAGAGTTGATACCGTTGTTATTTCTACTCAACATGCTGAAGAAATTTCAACTGAAGATCTTAGAACTCAAATTAAATCTCATATCATTCAAAAAGTTATCCCAGCTAATTTATTAGATGAACATACCAAATACCATATTCAACCATCAGGTAGATTCGTTATTGGTGGTCCTCAAGGTGATGCTGGTCTTACCGGTAGAAAGATCATTGTTGATACCTATGGTGGATGGGGTGCTCACGGTGGTGGTGCTTTCTCTGGTAAAGATTTCTCTAAAGTTGATAGATCTGCTGCCTATGCTGCTAGATGGGTTGCTAAGTCTCTTGTTCATGCTGGTCTTGCTAGACGTGCTCTTGTTCAATTTTCTTATGCCATTGGTGTTGCTGAACCATTATCTATCTATGTTGAT
>JAKTYG010000060.1:0-53074 GCA_030564725.1 Chernovozyma sophiae-reginae
CTACTCTCTACTCTCTCCCCTCTACTCTCTACTCTCTACTCTCTCCTCTCTCCTCTCTCCTCTCTCTTCTCTCTTCTCTCATCTACTCTCTACTCTCTTCCCTGTATCATATCGTATTATATTCAAACATCATTAACCATCATCAACCCTAAAAATGAATCAATCACTGCTGTAGCTGCCAAACTGGTGATTTCAGAATTTGAATCAAAAGGTGGACTAACCTCTACTACATCGGCCCCTATCAAGTTTATCCCTTCTAAACCATCCAAGATACTTAATAATTCTCTAGTGGTCCATCCACCAGCTTCCATAGTACCTGTTCCTGGTGCAGAAGATGGATCTAAAACATCAATATCCACCGAAATATAAACTGGCAGTTGTTTCACTCTTTGCTTAATCTTTTCAATTATTTTCTCTTTACCAAAATTATCAATATCTCTTGCTGTGATAGTCTCAAACCCACATAAATGATCATGTTCTATGTCATAGTCCGGTTTGATATATGGAGCTCTTAATCCTAAATGCATACATGATTCCTTATCAAGGTATCCATTTTCCGCTGCGTAATGTAAAAATGTTCCATGATTAAGTGACATATAATTTGAGATTCCTCCTCCTAATACTCTTGGATTCCATGTATCAATGTGAGAATCGAAATGTAACACTGCCAATTGGCCATATTTCTCAAAAGAAGATCTTAAAGACATTAAAGTAATGGTATGGTCACCTCCAAGGGTTATAATTTTCGGAATTCTATTGGAAAAAGTGCTTGATTTATGTTTATGAATTGCTCTTTCTCCTCTATATAATTGATTTAAGGCAATTCTATTATCAAATGGTGTAAGAGGAATGTCTCCACAATCTATGATACTTAGGTTACTATGATATGGATCCAAATTGATTAACTTTGAATCTGGTTTACCATTCCCTCTTACTGGAGTTCTACCAAATCCTAATCTTTGAGAAGCCACTCTTATACTTTCTGGTCCAAATCTTGCTCCTGGTCTATAACTTACTCCAGTATCAAATGGTGCTCCAACAATTGCAATGTCAATTGGTTTCCCATCATATAATTTGAAATCATAACAATTGAAAGTTTCAAAATGACCAAAGGTCATTATTCCTCCAAATCTATTTGGTCCTCCAATATCTGAAGTATCATCATCATTGGGGTACTTGATTTGACTTTTGTATGCCTTGAAGCCTTCGTGAGATTTGGATGCCATTAAAGCTTTATGGGATTGTGATGCAAGTTCCAGGAGAGAGCCATAATCTTGGGCTTCAAATGCCTTCTTCAATTGCAAATTCAAATTGTCACGAAGTGCTGCGGTTTGATCGTCTACAATAGAGAATTCTCCTGATGCCAATCTCCGGTGCTTGTAAGAGTTGGAGTATTCGGAGTAAATCAAATCTCCATATATTGAGTCCATGAAAGTTTCTTCAACTTGGTTCTCAAATACGTGGAGTCCCTCCGTTTCATGATTCAACCATGCACCATAGACTAAAGAAATTGCAGTTACAAAATAAAATACATATACATTCATGTTCAATTGCATTGTAAAGAGAATTGAAGTGAATTTTTCATTGCAATCAGCAACTACTCTACTTATATATCAGAGCGGAATTGAATTCTAAGTCTGGGAGGTGGATGCGAATAATTGAAGTGGCTGCGAAAAAAAAAAGATGAAAGGTTTAAGTCCAACCCATTCAAAGTTTTTATATTTATCACTTCATCTTGGACACTCAGTGCTTTGTATTCACATTTACAACTAGAACAATACCTATCGGACATAATTCAATTCCAAATTGGTCATTCTTTGTATTTAGTCTCTTTCGTCTCCTTTATCTCTTTCTTCGCGAGACTGATTACATCCAACTAGACTACCAAAGTCTACATTCATATTATACAATTCATTCTATTAACGCCTCTATCAGTTCTGCTTAATTGAGCTTCTTTTTTTTTTTTTTTCAATGTCCATCTTATTTATAGACATTATTTATAAACATTACCTAATGTAATCGATTTAATTACGCAATAATCATCAACCCCGTGCAATGAACCTTCCCTACCGAATCCAGATTCTTTGACCCCTCCAAATGGCATTGCAGCATCGGTAAAAATTCCAGTGTTCACCGCAACCATACCAGATTCTAAAAATTCAGACATATACCATGCAGTGTTTAAAGATTCAGTGAATACATAAGAAGATAATCCATAATCTGTATCATTACACCATTCCAAAACTTCTTCTTTAGTTGAAAATTTGATAAGTGCTCCAAGTGGACCAAAAGTTTCCTCCTTCACCACTTTCATTCCTTGATGAATATCTCCCAATACAGTTGGGGAGTAGAAGTTATTTCCTAATTCTGGCAATCTACCTCCCTTATGTAAAACAGTGGCACCTTTACTTACAGCATCTTTAATATGATCTTCAACTTTCAATATTGATCTTTCGTTGATCAAACAACCATGGGTAACCCCTTCATCTAATCCATTACCAATTTTAAAGTTCTTGACTTCTTCAACAAATCCCTTAGCAAATTCATCGTAAATTTTTTCATGGACATAAATTCTATTGGCACATACACAAGTTTGACCTAGGGATCTAAATTTGGAAGCAATTGCTTGAGAGATAGCCAATTTTAAATCAGCATCATCGAAAATAATCACTGGAGCATTACCACCTAATTCCATTGAAAGCTTCTTCAAAGTTGATGAAGATTGTTTCATTAAAAGCTTACCAACAGGAGTTGAACCAGTGAATGATACTTTTTTAATTAATTTGGACTCACAAAACTTTAAACCACACATTGGAGTATGTTCAGTTGAAGTTAAAACAACATTGAATACACCAGCAGGGAAGCCTGCTTTATCCGCCAAGTAAGCAAGAGCTAAAGAACTCAAAGGAGTTTGACCATCAGGTTTTAAAATGGTAGTACATCCTACAGCAAAAGCAGGACCTGCCTTACGAGTAATCATAGCAGAAGGGAAGTTGAATGGACATAATAATCCAACCACACCAACAGGTTGCTTATATGTAAGTACCTTATTATTATGGTTAGAAGGTTGAATAGTATGACCATAAAGTCTTTTAGCTTCTTCTGCAAACCATTCAAAATAAGATGCTGCATATCTGATTTCTCCAATAGAATCAGTCAAACTTTTTCCATTTTCGTAAGTGATGATTTTACCTAAATCTTCAAGATTTTCTTGCATAAGATTAAATAAATTTCTTAACCATTTCGATCTTTCATAAGGAGTAGTTTTCCTAAATGACTCAAATGCATCGTAGGCACATTGAATGGCATAGTCAATTTCTTCTGGAGTTTGATCTGGCAATTCAGCAATCACTTCTTCAGTGGCAGGGTTAATCACTTTGAAGGTTTTGGTTGACTTGGAGTCGAACCATTCACCATTGATAAATGGTTTTGTCCTGATAAGGTCAAGATTCTTAAGGTCAAGAGGAGCCATTAGTGAGATAGTGTTCAAATATTTACAGATAAGATAATAAATTGATAAAACAAAAAGTCTCAATTCACGATTGGAAGAAGAAGAAATATTATATATAGAGTTTTTTTTTTTCAGAAAGATGACAATGCAAACTCTTTATATTTGGGGGTTGGAATCGGATGCCTAGTGGATATTGATCAGTGGAGATTCGAGATTCCCGCGAAAGAATTGCCAATTCTGGAAACCGCTAGTAGATGAGCACCAGAAATGAACGTTTGATTACTAAAAATTCTGGTATCTATTAAAGCGATGGGACAGAAGAAGAAATGGAGAAAAAAAAGATTAAAATTGAATTACTAAAACTTTTTACTCCTATGTACTCTTGTAAAGTAATCGCCTTTGTCTCTTAGAGTTCCCGAGTGTTATTACTTAAAGTTTTAGATTTATAATCAGCAACTCAGATTTTCGTTACTTGAAATTATCACGTGATAAATGGGGACTCTTTATTCTCAACTATCGTATCTCTTGTACTTCTTGTATCTGTTGTATTTATCATATCTCATGTACTCAGCTCTTTGCCACGAGTCACTATACTTAACCTTCAGTTTCCCGTAGGGAACAGTGCCCCCGCATGGGTCTCTATGAAATGGCCCCCCCTGCGGAGCGGTAGTGCATCCCAAAGACTTGCAAAGATTTGAGTTACTTTGACGCTCTTCCAACTGGGCTCACTGAGAACCTCTGCGCGGAACGTCGCATGCTTCGCTTAAGCTTCAGTCTCTGGTTAGGTACAGCCCTCCCACAGCCGCAGCTGTCTCCATCAAATGGCGGAAGCAGAGAAATCATGGAGGGGGAACCAACATACGAAGATGAGGGTGATCAATGAGATTCTGTTCTATCTAACTCATTGGATTTTATGGTAATACAAAACTGTTGCAATGTGTTGCAAGCTCATATAGGTGCCGTGGAAAAGTTCCCTAAATGGTTGACGAGAATATTGTAGTACTAGCCTGTCAAATACCTTGCTCTGGGTATCGTAGATGCAGTGAATTGAGGGGCAATCCATTACACTCTTGCAAAAGTTGCTACTTTGGTTGAACAGCAAGTATAGGGGCAAACTTGTAAGTAATTCCACGAAGGACCAAAGAAGAAACTTTAGATCTGTGTTTCTAAATATATCTTTCGCAGCTTGTTAATGGCTATGTTCATCTCATTGTAGCCATTGATGTAATTTTTACGGGTTCCAGACGTTGGTTCTCGCGGGCGCGGGGGAGAGAACCCATGGGCCCATGAGACCACCCACTATGGATGTGAACCGAATGTCGTAAAAATCCAAATAAAATACTAAGTGAATTGTATTCAAGAATCATGTATACACTCACAAATGGGAATTGAGGAGGTGAGAATCCGTCTATGATATGTTTATTGTGGAATGGTGGAGAACCGGATTCTGGCTTGTAGGGTTTGGCTCCACACAAGAGCATTTACCGACTCTTCTGGGCACTATTTACCTACAATTTTTGGGAGCCACTCAGCGACTTTAGGGGGAAGCCACCGCTGAGCGCGAAAATCGGGTTCCTCGAATCTGATAACCTCAGCCTTAAATGCCCCAGAAAGTGGGGCTTAGAATGGAAAACCCTCCAAACTTAGAACTTGCCAAGACCTGTCGTCGTACAAGTCAATAACAAGCAGCGGCTCCTTGTGATTTCATATCCATGAATTTGATTAGTTGCTGTTATGATTTATTTATAGTATTGAAACCAGAAGATGAAAAAAAGTTTAGGCCCCAGAAAACAAGATGTTTGTTTGTCTTGTGCCATAATTCTTCATCTAAACCATTTCAAAGATGTTCTGATAGTGATTTCTATTAAGTTCAACCAAAGAGTTTTTCACGTAAAGGTTCTTGCTAGATATGGTCGTGCGATTCTGTTCCTGAATCTTGTGTCCATTGAAAACTTTCTTTGATCAATAGTCACTCAAACGGTTAAGCATCATTTCTTAAACCGCTTGCCGAATCTGGAATCCGATCTGAATTCTAATGTCCGTGAAAAGTATACGATTGCAACAATGTAGACATTCTTTTCTTCATTAAACTCTGCGATTGAAGATAACAGAACCTTGATATCGCGCCTGTATAGCTTCCCAGTATATCCATATAGTCGGTGGTATGGTATTGTTCAATAATGAGGACCAATGATGGCTTAAGAGATAAGGGAACGGGAATAGAATAGAGATGACCTCGGAGCCATAAATTCATGTCCTACCTTTTTCGGTGAGTTCCCACTGACAAATTATTTTTTTTTTTTTTTTCTTGGGAAAATATCGCCGGACGGAGTTACTATAAAGCGCTGGAGGCTATTGCCTAGCATTGCCCTTTTTTCTCAATAATAAGCAATTTCCTCGTTCCATCTCTATGTACAAGCACATCTACCTTGTCTCTACTATATAAATAACTTCTCATATTCTCTGATTTCTTTTTTTTTCATCTTGGATCAGAATTCATCTCATATCTAATTTTTCAGTTCATAATCGTCTACCTCGGACGACCGTATTTTCTCCGTTGATTGCAATCCTCGGTGCCAACTTTAACGGTTCCTAAAGAATTTTTAAATCCGAATTCGAACGGTCTGCAGTTTTTGACCCCAGACAAAAAAAATATTCATAAGAGGATCATTAGTCACTAATATATAAATATTGCTAAGTCCAATTTATAGTGAACATTTGAAAACAATACATTTTACAAAGTTACATCATTGAGTGATTGATATATAGTCTTTTGAGTGTTTGATATAGCCATTGAGTGAATGATATAGCCATAGAGTGATTGATATTGTCTATTGAATAATTGACTATCTTCTGTAAACTGAGGCTCTTCTCTTTTCTTTACATTTTTTGTACCAACCGCTACCATTTAGCGTCTAGTACTCTCATCAAATTTAAAAAAATTTCTATTCTTTTTTGCTACAAAATGGATATGCACAACATAATGTCCAAATTGGTCACCTACGGATCATTGGGGTTAATAAGGGACAGGTCTAAGAAGAAAGAAGAAAGAAGATCTATTTCTCCAGAAAACGAACCCCATGACATATCGGCTTCTTGTTGGTTGCCTTCAACTTCAAAAACTTCTGTACCGGATACAGTCAATAGAGCAGAAGCTAGAAGGTCGGGGAATATTCAGTACATTACTGCCCTGCAAGCCTTAAGTGGAAGGTATACCACAAATTCTAATAAGTTACCAGGTTTATATAATCCAGATATTACTATATCACTTCCTGATACTTCAACAAGTGGCAGTCTGGGTGATTATTATCTGGCTGATGGTCTGACACATACGGTATGGATAGCAACATGATGATATTGGTATAAATATATGGGGCCGTTGTATTATTGGAAAGACATATTTCTGAGACACGTAGGGCTGAAGTTGGTCTGTTTGAGGTACTATGCTCCGATGCCGGGCTATCTGTTTTCTTAAGTTTCGTCAGATTCCATGGTGTGCAACTCTTTTGGGTTGCATTGTTGAGATGTTCGGCGAGATACTCCCACAACATGCACCTGCAACTTACACACAACCTCTCCCACAACATGCAAACAACACTCACAACACATGTACGTTATCGGTTAAGACTATTGCCTGCTCATACCGTTCCTCTCGGTATGACAAAAGTAATCGTTGGAAAGGAAAAGAAAACCGTTCCACAATCTGTCTTCGGAGTTTTGGAACTAGATAATTCCGTATGGAGTTTGAAAAATTATTTGTTCCGCAGCCGTCTGGATCTTAAGATTGCAATCATTACAAATGACCAGATCCTGTCACGACGTATTTATTAGTTTGCTTTCATTGGTTGCTTGATCTTTTTCGTGCGTTCCATCATTGAAACATCAATATTGCTCTATAGAGAGTATTTATGTATATATATTATAGACATTTAATAAGAGATTGTTTGTAGTTGAGATAGGTAATGATAGTAAGAGCCTGAAAGTTCTGATGTACCGCATCTTTTCTTCAGAACATTTAATTTCAAAAATATTGTGGAAGAAGTCCAAAATTTGCTTTCAATTCGAGATAATGGATACAAACTTATTTTTCATCTCTAAGAAGTTCCTTGTCTTGTATCGTTTGATCATCTCTGTTTTCTCTGTCTTCTCTGATGTACCAGTAAAGAACAACTCTCAGGTGCTCTCGCACTAGCATCGCGTTCCACGCGGCGTGATCAGTCGACCCTTTTTTCTTCAATCTTGTGATATTCCTTACCTGCCCAGTTTGACTACTTCCTTCCATATTAGGAAGTCTACCATAAATAACTTACACTGCCTCTTATTTTTGTAACGTATCCTTCGATCTTTTTCCCTTTCACTTTCGCGGTCAATATTTTTCTCCTTTGATCTTTTGTGTAAGAGAAAAAACATTCTATTCAACTCATTCTTTCATCCCTTTCAGAATTTCTTAGTCTAGTTCTCTTCTTCAAACAGGTGTTTTCTTTTCTAGTACTACTCAAAAATAGACAACTGAACTATTTCAAAAGCTTTGTCTTTTGTTTACTGCAAATATTGATACTGAATATTCGGGTTTCTGTTACAAGGTATCATCAAATACAAGGATCAAACTCGTAGTTATCGCTGATCTTCATTTGTTATTATTTTCATTCTTTGATCTTTGATCTTTTGATCTATACAAATCTTGAATCCTTATATCAAATACGAACTTTGAGAACTAGCACATTCGATTTGATTGGATTGGATTCGTTCCATTTATCCATCTTATTCCATAGAGAACACTTATCCAAGTATCTTCCTGTTTCTGGGTTACCTTTCACGAAACGGAACGGTAAAGTTATACCACATCATAACAAAAACAAGAAAATATAAGAAACAACATCAAGTTATAATTCAAAATGTATGTCCACAGCTGTTTCACATCATTTCTAATCATACTTTCATTGCTTTATAGAGCTAGAGCAGATGTCTCTATAACATCTCCGACAGATACATCATTTTCTGGATCATCAGGTTATGCCACTATAAAAGTTGCTTGGTCTGATGATAGTGATAGTGGTGCCACATATTCATTATCAAACGTGAAAACATATGTTATTTCATTATGTTATGGATCTTCTGCAAATGTTCAATGTTTTAAACAACCAGTTATGGCTGCTGCTTCTCTTACATCTCCTTATTCTTATACTGCAAAACTTGCACAAGCACTGTATCCTAATGGAGTGTTTTTCATTCAAGTATATACAACATTTGAAGATGGATCAAATACTATTCATTACTCTGATAGATTTCAATTAACTGGTATGACTGGTACTTCCACTATTACTGCTACAGTTACTGGAGATCCTCCTGCTGCTCTAACTTATGGAGAAGGTGGTGCTGGAAATATTAATTCTGCTTCTTTCACTGTGGCTTACACTTTACAAACTGGTAAAACAAGATATGCACCAATGCAAACTCAACCTGGATCTGAAATTACTCATACAACTTGGTCAAGACGTTTTGCTACTAGTGCTGTGACATATTATACTTCAATATCACCTTCCCCTAATGTTCATTCTACTGTTACTCCTGGTTGGAACTATACTGCGATCTCTGCAGTTAACTGGGCAACTGTTGCTCCTTATCCAACATATTTTTATCCTGCAAGTTCCAGAGTAAGTAAAGCAAAATTACAAACTGCTAAGAAGAAGAGATGGCTCGATTAAAGATATGTAAATATTACGAACGGAAAACATAAGGGGCGGTACAAACAATTGCAGAAAAAAGATGAAAAAAAAAAAAACGGAAAAACGGGTGTATAGCTACAATACATTATACAACGGAAGTAAATCTTTAATTGTGTGAAGTTGTAGTCTCTTTCTCTTTCTTTGTCCAATCGCTATAGTCAATTGAAATTTGGAACACTGGATCTTTAGTAGATCTCCAAAAGTTCCTTTAGGTTTCTCTCACTTTCCTAATTCAGAAATTTTACTAGGATCTAGAGCAGGACGGGCAACTGAATATATTCATGTTTCTACTCAATCCTCATGACTGACGGACCTGTTGACTCTGTTATGGTCATCTATCACTGGCTCTCCATTATGTCTCAGTCTCTATCTCGGTCGCTCACCTCTTAGTCTGCCCTTCGCAAATTCTACATCGATTGATTATGATCACGTGATTTACACTGAAAATTTCCACGATCACAAACTTTTAATTGAAAATGAATACCGTCCAGCTACAACTCTTATTTATCAGATTTTAATCATACGATGATTTACTTGAAAACGGTACTTAACGTTATTGATAACTCTGGAGCCCAGCTTGCTGAATGTATTAAAGTATTGCGTCACAGTCCTAAAAATTTTGCTAAAGTAGGTGATGAAATCACAGTAGTAATTCAAAAGGCCAGACCTTTAAATGCTGATATTACTGGACAATCAGCAAGTAATAGAGTGAAAAGAAGAGATATATGTCGTGCTATTGTCGTTAGAACCAAATCTCCATTCAGAAGACCAGATGGAACTGTAGTGAGATTTGACGACAATGCTTGTGTTTTAATCAATAAGAATGGAGATCCACTTGGAACAAGAGTTTCATCAGTAGTGGCTAAGGAACTTAAAGATTTACAATACAACAAGATAGTTGCGTTGGCTCCTAAAATCTTTTAATAGCGCCCTTGTATATAGTTGAAAAGAATTAGGAATAAATGATTTATAGGTGAACGAAGTGTTTATGAAAGCTTTATCAAAGCTTTATGAATGTAATTTTTTCTTCTTGCTGAAGACAAGCTGAGCCAATCTTCTCAAATTGCAGCTATGACCTCAGGGCTCTTCTACAGATATCTACATATGAAACTTCTTATAGATCATCATCAAACGGTTATGTGTATTTACTTTTGTATTTGAATATAAAATGGCCCAGCCACTCATGATCTCAGAAAGATGCAACACAGTCTTCCAAACATTTGGTAAACTTATTTGTGAATGAACTATCACCAAGCTCTTCAGCTAAAGCTTGGCCCGAATTGATTAGAGAAATAAGATCCTTGTTTTCAGTAGAAGATTTCAAAGCTTCTATACTCGATGACGACTCAGACCTCAAACTATTTTGAATTGAATCCAATAAGGAATAGAGCTGAGATTCTAACTCATTGAAGTGAGATTCGAATTGGTTGTGAGAGTGGTTTGTATTGGTCAAGGTAACAAGGGAGTTCAAATGTTGGAGGTGTTGGTCCAACATTGATTGGTTTTGGGTTAAAAGATTACGAATCTCTGATATTTGCCCATTGATAGATGGTGAGAAATCATCAGTTATAGGAGATAGCATTTAATGGACTGGTAAGTAAAGAGTCCAGTGGGTAATTGATGTTTCTTAGTGAGATCAGAATTTGATTGAGAAAGCTCTCGGACTCCTCGCTACTCCACGAGCCAATTGTTGCATTTCTTATAGGCAAAAATTCGCAGCGAGAGTGGAAGAAAAATTGAAACATTTAGTGACAAAAATTAGTGGAGGAATTGAGAACATGGAAACAACCAGAATAGTCGGATGATCAAGTACTTTTCATGAAAAAAATTGTAACCATAGTATTTTCCATTACATTGAATTATCTAAACTTCTTGAAATTGCAAAATATAAATCCGTTCTAACTACTTTAACCCATGGCAATGTGTTTCCTATATCTACCAATCCCTCAGTAACTTACCTTTTAAAAGAATTAGCGGGCCCGCTTCACTAAATTACTGAGATTAAAAAGTCTCCTCGACACCTAACAATCATAACTTCACCACGTCTACACAAAGCTTTCAAGCAAACATAAATATGAAATAACTAATTTCTACAATATGAAACAGATAATTCTCACAATTTGATTGTTGTTTCTTTTTTTTTTTTTTTGAAAAAGCTGCTATAAGGTCTCAGAAATCACCCTCTGACTCACCATCTTCCTATGCGATCTGTATTTAACTGTAGCCTGCCATCTAATTTTTGTATCACTAGTTCGACACCAAAGCTTTTCCTCAAAAACAGTTCAATTATTTGGACGTGCGGTTACCATAAATCTTTTCAGATACAGTTGTCACTTTTTTGTATCCATCCATTTAACTAAAGCCAACCACTTGACTCACCACAAAACCCAGCTCTCAATATTCCATTATTGACAATGTCTGAAGATTTAGGGAAAAAACTTGAAAGTTTATCAGTGGACTCAAAAGTTGAAGCGGTCCCAACCGCTGATACTAAAGCTGAAGTAGTTGAGTCTAAGCATAAGCCAGCAAATCAAAAGCCTTCCAGAAAGGATAAAAAAGCTGCTGCTGCTGCCAATTCTGGTTCAAATAGTTTATTTGTTGAACCTGAACCAGCTTTTATCAAAAGTCGTATTCAATTATTTGATGAGTTGAGAGCTCAATATGATGCAGAAATTGCCGCTAAAGATAGAGTACCAATCAATATCTCTCTTAAGGATGGCACTATAAAGGAAGGTATTTCATATGAAACTACTCCAATGGACGTGGCCAAAGAAATCGGTAAATCTTTTGCTGAAAGGCAAGTTGTTGGTAGAATCAATGGTGATACTTGGTGGGATTTAGACAGACCATTAGAATCTGATGTCACTTTAGAATTTCTTGATTTTGAAAATCCAGAAGGTAAAAAAGTATTTTGGCATTCATCTGCCCATGTGTTGGGAGAAGCTTGTGAAGGTCATTATGGTTGTCACTTATCTCATGGACCACCAACCGATGATGGGTTCTTTTATGATATGTCTATTAATAACGGTGAAGGTTCTGTTTCTCAAGCAGATTTTGGTAACTTAGAAAAAGTTTCAACAAAGGCCATTAAAGAAAAGCAAAAATTCATTAGATTGGACGTTAAAAAGGAAGATTTATTGAAAATGTTTGCATACAATAAATACAAAGTACATTTTATTAATGACAAGATTCCTGACGGTACATCTGCTTCGGTATATAGATGTGGTCCATTAATTGATTTATGTACTGGGCCTCATATTCCTCATACTGGTAAAATCAAGGCTATGAAAGTTCTTAAGAATTCATCATCTTATTTCCAAGGTGATGCAACTAATGATTCTCTTCAAAGAGTTTATGGTATCTCATTCCCAGATAAGAAATTAATGGATGAACATCTTAAGTTTTTAAAAGAAGCATCAGAAAGAGATCATAGAAAAATTGGTAAAGAACAAGAACTTTTCTACTTTAATGAATTATCTCCAGGTTCTGCATTCTGGTTACCTCATGGTACTAGAATTTATAATACTTTGGTTGACCTTATGAGAAGGGAATATAGACAAAGAGGTTATGAAGAAGTTATTACTCCTAACATGTTCAATTCTAAATTGTGGGAGACAAGTGGACATTGGGGTAATTATAAAGAAAACATGTTTACCTTTGAAGTTGAAAAGGAACATTATGGTTTAAAACCAATGAATTGTCCTGGTCATTGTTTAATTTTCAAATCTAGAGAAAGATCCTATCGTGAATTGCCATGGCGTGTTGCTGATTTTGGAGTCATTCACAGAAATGAATTTTCTGGTGCCTTATCAGGATTAACTAGAGTTCGTCGTTTCCAACAAGATGATGCTCATATTTTCTGTACTGAAGATCAAATTGAAAATGAAATTGGTGGAGTATTTGATTTCCTTCAAAGAGTTTATGGAATTTTTGGATTTGAATTCAAAATGGAATTATCTACCAGACCAGATAAATTTGTTGGAGAGATTGCTACTTGGAATAAAGCAGAAAAGAATTTAGAAAATGCTTTAAATAAATTCTTAGGTAAAGGTAAATGGGATTTAAATCCTGGTGATGGTGCATTTTATGGACCAAAGATTGATATTGTTATTAGTGATGCATTGAAAAGATGGTTTCAATGTGCAACCATTCAATTGGATTTCCAATTACCTCAAAGATTTGGTTTAGAATATAAATCTGAAACCAATGAAAAGGATAATGCTATGTCTAAACCTGTTATGATTCATAGAGCTATTTTAGGATCTGTTGAAAGAATGACTGCAATTTTGACTGAACACTTTAAAGGTAGATGGCCATTTTGGTTATCTCCTAGACAGATTTTAGTTGTACCAGTTGGAGTTAAATATTTTGAATATGCTCAAAGTGTACAAGAAACTTTGAATAAGAAACATGGATTTTATGCTGATGTTGATGTTTCAGGAAATACTTTACAAAAGAAAGTCAGAAGCGGTCAATTGTTGCAATATAATTTTATTTTCATTGTTGGAGAACAAGAGCAAGAAGAACAATCAGTCAATGTTAGAAATAGAGATATCCAAGAAGAACAAGGTAAGAATGAAATGATTAAATTGGTTGATGTTATTCCAAAGTTGGCTAGTTTAAGAGAAGAAATGAGAGGCGATAATAAACTCTAGAACATATAAATTGTATATGAGACATGTATGTATGTATGTATATCAATGGAGGCATAAATCTTAAAATCGTGGAATGTAACTCGGGTGTTGGTGTGCTTGGTTATAACATCTTTGGCCGAGTGGTAACGATATCCATGTACCATGCCATGCCAGGCTTCGTAGGCTCCAATCGTCTTGATTCTCTCACCATGCACAAGTCGCAAGTTCCTAATATTTATGTACAGGTCTTTTGGCGTGCACTCATAATCGAACTGCATTTTACTTTTACTCAGATTTGATTTGCCAGCATACTTAGTTTAGTTGCTTTCTTTCTTTCTTTCTTTCTTTCTTTCATCGCTCAATCAATTGGCTCAAGCTATAGGATTGTTATACAACCCAGTTGCAAATTAAACTCACTTAGAGCCTACACAAAATGAGTTCTGAACAATCGAACGATTACCCAGATATCCAACTGGAGAATCAATCAGGAATTCATCCTATAAATCCACTTCAGAAGAAATTATCACCAGCTCAATTCGATGCTAGTGTTCATTTTTATGAAGCAGATCATCAACTTGAACCAGCTGAAAGAAACAACGTATCAGAAGATCTTAGAAGAATAGTTACAAATACTTCAATTGCAGGGTATGGGTCAGGTATGGTTGGGTTTTTTGGTCCTACTGTGTATAGAAGGTTAACCAATAAACCATTACTAGCAGGGGGACAAAAGGCAATTGGCATAATTCATAAACCATTTATTTCGTTTTTATTTGGACTTGCAACCATGTTATCTGCTCATCAATTAACTGCTAAATATTGCTTCAATAATCAAATACAAGAATTGGAACTGCGTTCGGATAGATCTCGTGAATTGGCAGTTTGGAAAACGATGGATTATCACCAAGCAGGATTATTCTTTTTATATTATGGACAATCAGCCAAAGATCCATCTTTCATTCTTAAAGATCCAAGAACATATACGGAACACGAGGTGGTATACCATCCACCTAAAACTGAAGATAGAGAATTAGGACACCTGTGGGATGCAATTCGTAAAGAGAATGGCTTTGAAACTGAGTTGGGCAATGAAGAACCTTCGGTCCTGACGTCAAGATCTTCTTGGGATAGACTCAGAGAAGGGAAATAATTCGTGGGGACAAATTCAATTTAAAGTGAAGACATTGAGCAATTCGACTGGACGTCGTTTTCGAACTTTTTTTTAATTTTTTTTTTTTTTTTTGGATATTGCTATCATTGGTTTGTTCCTAAAATTACTCCTAATCCACTCTTAGAGAGATAATTGACTTATCATCCGGGTATTTCTAGTTTATCAGAATACAACGAAGCCCTTGTGGTTAGATCTCACAACCTCTATTTTTGATTGAGATGCGACCTTTTGAGTGATAAATCGTTGCAAATGATTTCAAAGCATTGAAAATCCAAAATTATCTCCAAAATATTCATGTATATATAACATATCACATGCACCAAAATTTTACATTATCTACGCAATGTTATCTTCTGTTTTTATAATCGATTCTCTGGCTATTGTAGATTTCAAGCATTCAAAGACTAAATGGTTTGCACTGCATATAGTGTGTCTATGTTGTTGCGCCAAAATTCGAACATGAAATCTCGATCTCCCAAAAAAAAACGAGACCACGTCTGTTGTATTCTCTTGTTATCGTCAATTGCTGAAGTATACATCAAAAATGAGCCACGGTGATTCGGAATTGTATACATTAAAGATCCAATTCTATACTAATCAACATCAAAAAGTTATTGATTATGCGTTAAATCAGTTCTCAGATGAGAATCAATTAAGTGTATTGACTTATCAAATAAGATCTACCGTTGCACTTTTCAAAGATGCATCCAAATTAGTGGAGAATGGTAAAGTGAAGTTCCCTGATAATGAAGATTTATTTCATTTGTTACAAGCTTGGAATGATTTACGCTCATTTGGAACTGATGATAGTACTTATTTTGATGCTATTGAAGTACCTAACAATCAACTTCAGGCAGTACTTCTTGCAATCTATTTGGTAAAAACTGATAAAAATGTTGACCAAGCAATTCTTACTTTAAATAATTATATTAATTCAAATTCTTCTAATACGGGGTTAAATATTGAACTTGAACCTTTATTAGTATTAGTTCAACTTTATTTAGTTAAAGGAAGTTATTCAAATGCTTTTAAGATATTTAATGATTTCAAACAATTTCCAAATGAAGCTCGTGATTCGATTATTTACCAAATCTTAGAATCTTGGATTTTATCAATCAAAGGTGAAACTGATAATATTAGTAACTCGTATTACTTTTATGATGAATTGTTATCGGGAGATTTTGATGAAGATCCCATTGGGAAGTTTAATATATTAAATTCATTGTTTGTTTTAACAATTCAATTAAGACACTATCCAGAAGCTCAAGAATTAATTACTCAAATATCTGGCTTAAGTCCACAACCAGCACCTAATGCTGATTATATTGCAAATCAAATCACCTTTGATTACTTAACTAATGACGGTAAGAATGTTCCAACATTATTACTGGAATTGTCTACAGTTAAACAAGATCATCAATTGATAACAGATTTAAAGGAGAAGAATGTTGCTTTCGATGATATTGTGGAAAAATATAGGATAGCAAATTGATTGGAATAGAAAATTGAAATAAAAAATAGTTCATGAGAAATTTTGATAAATGAACTGTAGATTGTTTTTCATTACTTTAAAATTAGTCGTACTCAAGTATTCTGTTTTCATCTACAACGTCCATTCCTATTTCTTTTGTTTTATTCATTTACTATTATATCCCAAAAAAAAAATAAGAGAACAATGTCTGGCTCAATCAATTTTAACAACATCACCGTCGTCATTTAATTTTAAACCTTCGGCAAGCAATCTCTTTTCGATTGCCTTTAATTCTTCTTCACGTTCTAATAACTCCTTCCTCTTGTTAATAAGATCCTGATGAACTCTTTCTTCAAATTTCTTCAATCTCTCTTCCTCCAATTTTATCTGTTCTTCTTTTATTAAATAAGTTGACTCTGGATCTAATTCATTGTTAAATCCATTTCCACTTACGAAAGAATTATTAACTCCATTACCTAAAGCTGATGAATTGGAGTGTCCACCTCCTAAATTGTTTGAAGTACCTGCTTTACTATTTGTACTTTCATCAACTCCACCCTTATTACTTATGTATTTAAATTGCTTTCCTGATAATGCCTCAGTTCTATAATTTTCATACATTACTTCATGCGTTAAGTCTTTAAACTCATTTAAATGAGTGATTAATAAAACATTTTTCAAGATGGTGAAATCATTGATTTCTGGATTTTCAACATTAATTGGTTTGAGAAATTTAGGATTTAACACTCTTAATTTAATTAAATCATCATCTTCTTCTTTCGATTCTTGGAAAGTATTTGCTCCAATAATCGAAAAAGGTACAAGTGAGTTAAGGTATTTATTGTATTCAACGATTTCGTCATCAATGTAATCTTGTTCATATTCATACTCGTTAAACTTGTAATAATTAATTCCACTGCTGTTCAAATCTTCCAAAATTAATTGTTTATTCAATTTAAGTTCAGAAGGTGTTAAAGAATCTGCTTTTGCAATAATTGGGATTAAATTTACCAAATTGTTTATATTCTGCATAAACTTAATGTCAATTTCAGATAATCCATGACCACTTGGATAAATCATATAAATTAAAACGTGAATTCTTCCATCTTTGAATCTTGGATTACGTTTAACTCTTGATTCTTCCAATAATACTTCATCGTATTGATGTCTCAAAAAATCAACAACAATTTTGAAATCGTCATCACAATTGATTCCATTAGCAAAATTTGGAGTGTCAATTATATTTAAAGAGATCTTATGACCTTCATTATCTTCTAGTTCAACATTCTGATGTCTAAGAGTTAATTTCTTAGTAAATGGATCCTCGTTGACAGTTGACAGACATGGAACTATTGAATTACCTCCACAGATACTATTTATAAGTGTTGAACGTCCACTTCCTGATTCTCCAACTATCATAACTGAAAAATTAATTGATTTCTTCAAAGTCTTACGTTTACGTAACGCTGAAGAAGTGGTGTTGTTATCATGGGAATAAGTGTATGACATCTTGGAATTGTGAATTGAAAATCTTCAAACAAAGATAATATAAGAATAATCAATAAGCTTGAATGAAGATAGAGTTTCTCTTTAGAAATCACCCGCAAAGTCGAACTTGCTTGGGTATCAGAATCGTCACCTTAGAATATATAGACAAGAAGGACACCTAGAGAGGGTCGATTAAAAAGCTCGAGAACTTAGATGAAAAATATCAAGAATCCAAGGAACAAGTGGGAGTAATTCTAGAAATAGTTACTAGCAGTGTTGAAAAGGCGCTAATCTATACCAAGGAAGGATGATTTATCAAACGTTGTTGATTAATTCTCTCAGGGTTCGAGAAAGAAACAGATCACGGATGTTTGTATTTTTGTTTTTTCCTTGAAGAAGTGAAGTCGCGTCCTGTACGAAGTTAGCGAGAGTTGAAACTAACATTCCCTCTGGTGTGCAGGAAATGAGTGCCATTATTGATTTATGTGCAGAATTTCTGGAGCATTGAGATCAAGTAAAAGCTTCAAACAAATAGGTAAAGTGGTTTGGTTTAGTTGCGTAAGCTGAGAAATACTAGCTGTATCTTATAGAAAAGATTTGATTTTAGGGCTTAGTTGGGCTTCTTTATCTGTATTTAACATTTATTAGTCAGAAACATTGTTCTAATCATCTAATCAATTTGTGTTTCTACCTTTGTCTATTTCTTCTCTCCAGATCACGATTGTTAGTGTAACTCTTAGTACCAAATCAAAACCTGTTTGCAACCTGTTGGAAATTGTTACATTAAAACAACTTGTTGAAAGTGTTTACTCTATAGTTTTGGAATATCTTAAACTTGTATAATTATCTTCGCACTCTTTAATTTATAATTTCTTCCTTGGACTTTGTTGAACACTTCATGTTCCTTCAAAAAGCCATTCGTTCTTTTGCTGGTTCTTCGATATCGTTCAGGAGATTCAACTCATGGAACTGCTCCGACTTTATTATAGATAGGAAATCCAAATTTCAAGGCAGATGTATGAAAATTGTATCGACTGACGACATACCTAAATTATTGACTTCTCTACTTGAAAGTAATAAACAGGTTGCAAAAGCAAGTCATCCTCATATCTTGGCTTGGAGAGTTCAGAATGGAAATGGTATTGACCAGGGATCTAAAGATTGCGGTGAGAAAGGTGCAGGCTCGAGATTATTGGAGCAGTCATTAGAGAATCACGATATAATCAATGTTTTAGTAATAGTTACAAGATGGTATGGAGGAAATCCTATTGGGTCTTCACGGTTTAGACATATAGTTAACAGTGCACTAAATAGTTTGAGAATTGGTGGGTTCTTGGAAGAGAGGAAACCAAAAAAGGGGAAGTAAACTTGAATCAGGTAAGCGGATAACTAAAGGAAATAGATTTAGAACTATGGATAGAATTTATTTAGATAACAGTATTCAATTATTGGTCCTTGTTTCATATTAATGTCTTTCTTGCTAAAGTATGATTTCAATGAGTTTCCTATTTGGGTGCAAAATTTTTTGATGAGTTCAACAAGGTTTCAAATTGATTGAGCTAATCAATTTTTCTCGGTCTACGGTGATGTCTTTGGACATAAGAAATTCAGCAATAGTGAAAAGTTATATTCTCCGTACCAATTATGTTAATGTTGATATATATATATATTTATATGAACCTACCAGTTCGTCCTGTCACTATCTTTCCCCATTCATTCTTTAAGTGTCTTGGTTACTCACAACTTGGTACATTGAAAAAATCACGTGAGATTTAAAATTAAGTCTTCAATTGTTTTCCACTCTTCTACATCGGTCATTTGAATTTGTTACTCCTAGTGATTTATTAGTTCATTTCTTTTTAGCTCACCTGAGATCTTTTAGGCTCACATTCCAACATGCTTAGATCATTTTGCAAAAGCTTGGTTAGTTCAAGAGGTAGTATTAGAGGTAATGCTATTTCCAGTTGCCGGTTTTATTCAGTCAAATCTGTTCCTTTAACTGCAGAGACCTATTCTAATAAAGTCTCAAGAAATGCCAACTTTAAAAAACTCGATGAAGAAGATATAAAGCATTTCCTGTCCATCCTTCAAGATTCTAACGGTCTAATTACCGATCATGATGATCTTCTTTTCTATAACGAAGATTGGATGAGAAAATATAGAGGACAATCACAACTCGTACTTAAGCCAAAGTCAACCGAACAAGTTTCATCAATATTGAAATATTGTAATGAAAAGAAACTTGCTGTGGTTCCACAAGGTGGTAATACTGGGTTAGTTGGAGGTTCGAACCCTGTGTTTGATGAAATAATAATCTCTTTATCTGGACTTAATAAAATTCGTTCCTTCGATGAAGTATCAGGAATCTTGAAATGTGACTCTGGTTTGATTTTAGAAAACGCCGATAATTTCTTAGCTGAAAAGGGTTACATCTTTCCATTGGATTTAGGAGCTAAAGGATCTTGTCATGTTGGTGGAACTGTTGCTACAAACGCCGGAGGTTTACGTTTATTGAGATACGGTTCATTACATGGTAGTGTATTAGGATTAGAAGCTGTCTTAGCAGACGGTACGATTTATAATTCTTTGAATTCTTTAAGAAAGGATAATACTGGATATGATTTAAAACAATTATTTATTGGGTCTGAAGGTACTATTGGTATAATTACTGGAATTTCTATTTTATGTCCTTCAAGACCTCAAGCTTTCAATGTTGCACTTTTAGGAGTGGATTCTTACGAAGCAGTTCAGAAAGTATTTGTTGGAGCTCGTAAGGAACTTTCAGAAATTTTATCTGCTTTTGAATTCATGGATAATACATCACAGATCTTGACCGGTCAACATTTGAAATTGGATCACCCAATTGAAAGTAAAGAATACCCATTCTATATTTTAATTGAAACTAGTGGTTCTAGCAAAGAACATGATGATGAGAAATTAGAAACATTTTTAGGAAATCAAATGGAAAGCGGTTTAGTTGAAGACGGTATCATTGCCCAAGATGAGACTCAATTGAAAAACATTTGGTCATGGAGAGAAACTATCCCTGAAGCCTCTACAATGAATGGTGGCGTCTATAAATATGACGTTTCTTTACCTTTGAAGGATTTGTATGGGTTAGTAGAAGCGGTTCAAGAAAGACTTACTGCTGCTAACTTAGTTGGATTTGATGATGAAACTAAGCCTGTCGTTTCAGCCATTGGTTATGGACATGTTGGTGATGGTAACTTACATCTTAATGTATGTGTAAGAGAATATTCAAAAATTGTTGAGAAAGAATTAGAACCTTTTGTCTATGAATGGATTCAATCCAAGAATGGTTCAATTTCTGCAGAGCATGGATTAGGTTTCCAAAAGAAGAACTATATTGGTTATACAAAGAATGATATTGAAATCAAATTGATGAAAGAATTGAAAAATCATTACGATCCTAATGGAATTTTAAATCCTTATAAATATATATAAACCTGAGTTTTCCATTACTTTTGGGTTTGAAAGAATGAAGCAGGAGGTGAGGTTATAACTTCACAGGACTGGTTATTATTTATAAATAAGTCATTGATTAGGTTGCAATAAATATATAAATACCCATAAATAAGACATCATCATAATCATTAAATCTAAAACTTTGATTCTTCTCTTATTAAAGAGCCATGTTCATACAATTGTTTAAAAGTCTCAGCAAAATATTTAGAAGCTATTGGTCTTTTAACTTTTAACGTTGGAGTGATGACGTTTCTTTCAATGGTTAAAGGTTCAATGTCTAGAAAGATATTGTGAATCTTTTCGAACCCGTTTATGTGATCACCAGCACTGTCATTCATGGTCTTTAAGAAACGTTTCTTAATTTCAACTTCATTTAATTTCTTAAGTAAATCTTCGTTTGTTGATATCTGAGATGGATCTACTCCAACTTTGGAAACGAGCCATGATTTGGTACTTTCTGGTTCAATTCCAACAATACCAACTAAAAAGGTTTTCAATGAATCTCCATGAGCATATATCTGTGCTACCATTGAACATGAAGAAAGATAAGTATTTTCAACCTTTTCTGGGGTAATATATTCACCTTGAGCTAATTTGAAGAAGTTCTTAACTCTATCAATAATGAAAAGTCTACCATTAGTTCTTTCGACTCTTGCTATATCACCAGTATAGAACCATCCATCTTCATCGAAAGCCTTTGCAGTTTCTTCAGGATTTTTATAGTATTCTTTGAAAATCTGTGGACCTCTTAAAAGTAATTCACCACTTGGACCTTCTTTATCAGACGCAAAATAATTCATTTCAGGAATTTCTCTTAATCTCATTTCAGTAGTGACAGTAATTGAACCAGACGAACCAGGAATGGCTTCATATCTAGGAGAAGCACAAACACCTGCAAATGATTCAGTCAATCCATATCCCTGTGATAACCCAACATTTAAGGAAGCTTTAATGAAAGAAACAGTGTCAGTGGAAATAGGAGCTGAACCTGTAGTGACCAATAATGTATTGTCGAACCCTATTTTGGAACGAATCATATTGATAAGAAAATCATAGAGGAAATGGTGACCTGTTGCACCGTCTTGAACTTTCTGTAAGTCAATCTTGGTATTGATTGCCTTTGTGAAAAGTTTTCTTAATAAAGGCTTCTCTTCATTATTCACGGTTGCACTTTTCAAGGCAGATTCAATTTTGGTATAAACTCTTGGAACTAGACTAACAATATGAGGCTTCAAAGCCTTTAAATCATCTATTAAACTTAAAGGTGAAGGACCTTGAGGAAATCCAATAGCAGTACCTTGTGCCAAAGCAAAAGCTGTACTCATTCTTTCATAAATATGAGCTAGTGGTAAAAAGCAGAAACATCTTGCGTTTGCAATATTTGGAACTAATGTAGCACAAAATGTCATTGCTGCTGCTCCATTCCTGTGAGAAAGTACAACACCTTTTGGATTTGCACCAGTAGTTCCCGAAGTGAATGAAATCGTATAAATAGTTTCTGGAGTTGGAGGGATTTCTGGAACATTAAAAGATTCTCCTAAATCTTCAACTTGTTTAAAATCAAAAAGGGTTAAACCATTTTCTTTGGCATCAAGAAATAATTTACTATCTTCAATTAAATCTAGAGAATCCATAGATACTAAAGAAATCAAATCTTTCAACTCTTGTTTAAATTCAATTTTTAAATCAATTATAGATCTTAACTTATCCTTTGAACAAATTAAAACAGGAGATTCAGTCAAATTCAAAATGAATTTGGTGGTACCTTTACCCAATGTATCATACAAAGCAGTATTTGTAATAGAATATGAGATACAAGCAAGATCAGTAATGACCCACTCAGGTCTATTACTAGAAAAAATTGATAGAACGAAAGAAGACTTGGTATCTTTATCTTGTTGATCAATCTTTTGATGAGCTTTCGAATTGGTTTTGAATGGATTATTCTTAAGAATGAAGAACAAACCTGAACCAAAGTTTTTTCTACGTTTATCAATTGAGTCGAAGGATTCAAATTCATAATCACCAAATGTTCCATTAGGCAATTTCTTTCTAGAACCCAAACATGGATGAGTAGGAAATAAGTGAACAGCAGACTTGAAAGTTGCATACAAAGTATCCAACGAAGGATGAATGGTTTCCTTTAATTTATCAGGACTTGTAGCATTTCTATAGATCGAAGAGTAACCAGGTTTTTTGGTATTAGGTATTTCAACTGAACGATTGATCTCTCCTGGTTGTTCAAATGGAAGAGTCGCATTTATCATATCTCTAACATTTTTGTCAGATTCATTAATGAGCGACATGTTCTTCTTTTTGCGCACTATTGATGATCCTAATTAAACAGTAAAAAGCAAACAGTAAATGGTTATCCTACACTATGGTTCCTTCTATATATGAAATCAAGTTATATCCAAGACAAAAGACAACACAAAAAAAATTAAAATAATGAAAATTTTCTTTTACTTCGAATTGAACTGTTAAGCTTTGAATTGCAAATAAAAAAAAACTATTATATATCGTTACTAACTTCAATGATATTCAAATGTTTTATAAGTTTTTAGACTTCCAAATGATCTAGCTTGCTATACAAAAGAATATTCTTCTCTATATCAAATGAGTTAAAATGGCGTCTATTCTGTTGCTTATATGTGAAACTCTGACAATAACTGATCAGTTCCTCGGCATCAAGTGAATGGTGGGGGAAAGACAGCGATACTGCACACTGACCGTTTTTCCACCTAAATTTAAGGTAAAGAAGGCGAAAAATAATTCAGATTGTACTGTTTGGCATCACTCGGAGTCGAGAATTGGAGTTCCTACCGAAAAAAAGGAAAAAGTTCATTTCGGTGAATTTCATAAAACTTTTTCTCTGTATATCAGCGAGTGGGGCAAGAAAGGGTAAGTAGGATGAAAAGTAACACGAGCCGATTCAAAGCATGGAGCTGTTGAAGATTTTTGGTTGATGAGTAGTTTTTTGATGCAAGGATATACTAGTTCAGACTGCCAGACAGTAATTGAAGTTATAGTAAGGCGTTGACTCAAATGAGTGATGGAGTTCAGCGAGAAAGCGAATGACAATGAATGTTCTGCGCTTGGAGAACGAATATTTTCATCGGTGCATCGTCTCCGCAAAAATATTTTTCTGTTCGCGAACAGCTCTGATCTTTAGGGTCCTAGTGCGCAAGCAAATACAAGGAAGAGACTAGGAGACTGTAGGAGACGGTAAGAGACAAGATGAGACTAGGACACTGTATGAGACAGGGGGGGCTAGGAAACGGTAAGAGAGAGTAGATCACAATACATGTAGTAGGACACATTAAGAGACTAGGAGTCCATTCTGGATAAGTTGTTAGTCAGAGTTGCGGTGTCGCCTAGATCAGTTTACATAGAGGTCACCTGACAACCAGTATTCCTTTTCAAGTCTTTGCTGAGTATTTAATAGCGTTGTGTTTGTTAATCTACTTTTAACATGTGTAGCTTAGCAATACCAATCTCGTCTTTAATCTCCCTTACATTGTCTTTACCACTGACTACTTTGTCTCTACTTCCACCTGCCTTTTCTCTTCAACGAACTACTCCCAGTGTTACAATTCTACCTTTTTCGCACTCTCCTACTTTGTCCTTCCCCATTGCTCCATGTTCTGTCAGAGGTTCAATCTGTATTACTTCACATATTCTGTCAATCCCGGCGTGCTCTAGTCCTTCAGAGCGAAAATGTCTGTCGGTGGAATGCAACATGCAACACAGAAGATGGATATAGGGGCTCTATGAAAAACTAGAACCAACTTATCCCGAATTTTTGCTCCTTAGATTCTCTCTGGTTCTATTGTTGTCGGCGCTGGGCAAAACTTTATCGCTGCACCGAGAGAGGGGGCAGCTTAACTCTTTCCTGAAATGGAATGGAACGAAATCGGTTACCGCTCTCTACCTTAAATTCTTCTCCCGTCACCCGATCCTCCTAACTTTCTCCTACGTCAAATATCAATCAGCTCTCTCTTGTGTTGGTCAAAATGTTCTCTATGTCCAATTATCTATCTCTTTCATTGTGAACCTCTTCAATTCCATCTCCAATGCCATATAATGTCATTATCTAAACCAAATATTGATCATTTATGGTGTTAATGGATGAATATCACATAGTGTTTTTGGTGCAACTCGCTGTATCGTGAGATATCCATCTTCCATCGGTGCTTAACAATTTTAATTAGACTTGAGCTGCAACGTCGGATAGTAAATGCTCGAACTTGAACAGATTGCTTCTCACTAAGTTCATAAAACAGCGCCGTGGCGCAGTGGAAGCGCGCAGGGCTCATAACCCTGATGTCCCAGGATCGAAACCTGGCGGCGCTAGCTGTTTATTTTTTTCTTTTTTCTCTTGCTATTTTTCATCAACAAAGTGGTGGGAATCGTAAGTGACAAAATCGCGAACACGTATCAGCATATCAATTCGACTCTGATAACCAAACGACTGAGTTGAGCGTGTTATCTTTCCCTACCGTAGGATCTTTATTTTTGCAAACAATTGGAATTACAATGGTAAGTTCTCATTGCAGGTGTGACGATGAACCTCTATACCATGATCAATGAAATCTTTGTTTTCAAATCATAGTTCACCTTTCAAAACTTTCTTGGGGTAGAGTTACAATTATATCATTCATTTCGGAATATCATACTAACTTCAGGCTATTCAAACTCCAAGACAAAGAGCTGCTAACGCCAAATGGGCTAAGAAGATAGAAAATAAACATGGCAAACCTACAATTGAAAAGAAGGGATTCAATTTACCTATTTCGAAAACATGGCTATTCGTTCTTTTATTCTTAATTTGTGGTGGTGCAGTTTTGGAAGTTCTTAATATTTTCTTTTAACAGAAATATCTAAATAAATAGAATTGTATGGATATATAGCGGTTAATTGCAGTTGTACTATCAGCTTTTATATATAGTCAATGTGGGGGAGGTCTTACATTGTGACTTCAAGTATTCGATTTGGAACCTTAATACATCAATGGACCCAAGGGAATCAGTAAATGCATCAACTTGAAACATCTGATATCGTAGGATTTTGCATTGTAAATTGAATAGTTTTATCTGAGTTGACTGTGTGGATATAGGTCAACTAATTTGGTTTAAGTAGTGGAAATATTGAGGTAGGAGAAGGGACCTTTATCAGGTTATCACTGAGCAGGAACCAGTTCTGCGGGTGTTCTCTTCCAATAAGCTTTTAAATTCATCAAAGGAAAGAAAAGAGAGGAATTACTATTCATCAATTATCCACAAAATTGTTTGCCCTGACTTCTCCATTTACTGTTTGCTTAAACTCTTCTTTAGTTTCTCCCTCTGTTTCCTTGATGGCTTCTTCTTCTTCTTCTTCTTCTTCCTCTTCCTGCTCTTGATTAATAATTACTGGGATATTTTCTGGTGCTTGAGCATTGTCATATTTCTTTTCATTGATATCAAATTCAATTTGTTTCAGAGATATATTGCTGCCAAAATTTTCATATGCATCAATAAAGTTCTTCAAATCACTTCCTTCCTCGTAATCATAAGTAGCAAACTCAATGTTGCTGTTTAAATAAAGATTGGGATAAGGAGCACACGTTTCAATTTCGGTACGGGACAAAGGATTGATTCTATTGGAAACTTGATCAACCGTCAGTTTCGGATTCTTATCTTTATCATTAGAACTATTGTTAATTTTGTCTGCAAGGTCATCATCGACAGGTATTGTGGGCAATACATATCTAAATGTACTATTTCCATTCAAAGGAGAAACTAATCTTAATCTCTTCTTTTCATCCAAAATTGCTAATTGGTTCACTTTCTCTGCAATTGAATTGCTGAAATAATTACTTTTATCTGGAAGGGTTAAAAATTGAGAAGCTTTAGACACTGATATAATCCAAGAATCCAAAAAGTCACCATTTTCATAGGATGGTGACGTTGATGACAATGAAGAGCTTTTCTTTTTGTTGCTATACTTGGAAGCCCTCTTACTTAATGAATTGGGGTAATTGTTATTTAAACTTCCAGATAAATAATTAATATTGAACCAATGAACTGATCCTGTAGTCTTAGTTACACATCCAAATCCATAATTATTTCCCTTTATGGAAGATGTATTAGTATTAATGAACCAGATTATATCCTTTATAATAGCAGGGGTTTTACCTCTTATGAACCTCCCAATTAAGGATACTTCGAGAGGTAACTTGTAAAGGTCCCACATAAAGAAGATATCTCCTCGTAAATTGCAATGAACTAATTGAAGATCATATGGAGATAAAGAAACATGAGAAACTCCTCCTGGGGGTTTAAATATGGCCATTACTTTATCACTTTTTAAATCAACAATTTTGATTAGTTGATTATCATCGGGCATTGAACTTATAGTTGAAGCGGCTGTCGAATAAAGGGTTTTGGTGATAGATTTACCAAACGCATTCAAAGAAGTAAATTTATCATTCTTTTTTTCATTATTTTCACTATTTTCGTCGTTGCTGTTATTTTTATTATTGTTTAAGTATGCCTTCATAGCATTTGAGCTTAGTTCTGAAAACTTCCATATTCCGTCAATAGCTGTATTAGATACTGTTGAAACCACTCTGTTCAATAAAGGTCCTGGAGGAGGTAATTTTACTTGCGACAAGTATCGGTGTTTCTTTTTCTGTTTCCCTGGTGTCACAAATAATTCTTCTTCTTCCTCTCTATTTTCAGTCTCAGCTTTGTTTTCACTTGAATTAAGCAGTTTCAAGTGCTGATATTCACACTTGGATGGAGAATAAACTAACCAATCTCCAACGATGTCAAAAATTGGCTTATTGTCGACAAGACTTGTTTTGAAAACCATGGATTCTTGAAACTTAAAGTTGTACTTATTTCTCAAGGGTCGACAAGAGTCTTTAAATATTTCGGGAAGAATTGGAAGCTGGTGGTATCCAGAGCTCAAAGTCATATTTGAAATTGATTGCTTGTCCAGCGGAGTGGGTTTATCTCCAGGATAATTGTAAGCTTGTGCTGATTTACTGCAATGAGAAGAAGCGTAACTTTGGGACGAATGAACAGAATTAGAACCTGTTGGAGCGTTCTTAGAAGTTGGATCTTTAATAAACTCAAGTTTAAAATTGTATACAACGAAAAAGCCATGATTGTCACAAATAATAATGTACGTTCCATTAGATTTCATTTCATAAGTAGGAGGATTAATGTCTCCTTTGATATCAAATTCAGGGAATGGTAATGATCGAATATAACTGGCTCCACTTGACTTGTCTTTGATGTTATAAACCGTAAATTCAGCCTTCTTATCCAAAGTTTCCCTCTGAACTAAGACTAAAGAATTCTTAAGATAAATGAAATTGGTGATTAAGGCGTTTGAATCATCATGTTTCAAGTCATACTGTCCTATGAGATAAAGAGTATCACCTTCAGGTGCACTGCCAGACTCATCATTCCAACTCCATTCCTCGATTAGTTCCTGAAGGGGGTATAAAATGAGTAAGTTGCCACTGACTCCAGATCTTACAATAGTATCAGGAGATTTCAGAGACTCATTCAGAGGTTCAGATCCATTGTAAGTTGTTTGTTTAATTTTTTTCCAGGTGGCAGAAGCTGTTCCAAGTTTATAACCTGTCTTTGGAGTAGAGTGGCTGTATTAGTTAGTAAAATGAGCACAGATAAGAGAATTTGGTTTAATTCTCCTCAAGGGGAAGGACAAAAAACAAAGGGTCAATCCATTAGTGAAGCGTGTATTCCTTTATTATTATTATTTTCAACTTTGGAGATTTGAAAAATATAATCTCTTCTCAAATTTTGAACTGAATACTTCAGAATATCACAAGAGTAGCATCGAGTGTTCATACATACATCTTATTGATCTTGACCTTATCATTGAAATGTGACTCGGTCATACCGGAAAAAAACTGGGCTATCTTGTTAAATCGAACCAAAAATTAAGTACCAATTGAGTTCTTGTTTCTCGCTAACGAATGTTTTAAGTTGGTATAGCTTTCTGTAAAGCGAGTGGCTCTGTTGGTATGATTCAGGGAGACCAACAGAGACGGTATTGTCTGGGTAAAGAATCAATGGGTATCAAATGAAATTGAGAAAGAGAAATAAATTAGAAAATAATCCCAATCACAAACAGTCAACACTAACCTAACGAGAATTTTAAAATGTAGCGTTGAATTGTTTCTGTTGGACTTCAAAAAGATGTTTGTTTAGATGTTTAGTTGGGTTCTCAGATTAAAAAACCAGATAAGATAAGGGGGCGTGTATGAAAGATAAATCTGGACCTGTGTGTAGTCCACCTTCTGCTGATTGCTTGCCAAATAAAGTTGGAGCTCAGTTTCGGGGAGTCGAGAGTTGCTCTCTGGAACATTGCTTCTGGAACTTACAGTGGAACTTATGGTGGGAAGAGGGGTAGATAGAAGAAATATACAAGAATTGGGTTTGAGAAGTATCAGAGTTAGGAAACTTCAGAGTTTAAGACGCTTCATAGTGAGACAGTCTCAGAGTTAGTAAGGGTTTGCACAAGATATCGATCCATAAATAGTCCCATTTTGTCAAGTTAATTCACACTAGATGTGGGACAAACAGGGTGGAGAGGATCGTAAAGTTTTATATTCCACCGCGATAGTATTCCCCTTTGCCATTTTAAACTGAAGATAAACGAATATTCCAGGGCAGACGGAAGGCATACGCAGTGGGAAGGTAAATGAAGAGTACAAGATTTGAAAATTTTGATATTGAGAAAAATTGGAAACAGTGAAAAAAAAAGACATTTTGAAAATTTTCTTAAGTTTCTTAAATTTCTTAATTATCTATTTAAATTGATTTAGTAATAGAATTAGAGGTATTTCTGAATCATTCTACAGAAAAGATAGTCTCAAAATGTATATTTGCTATACAAAGTGGAGAGAATTAGTAGAGAAAGAAGAAGAAAAAAATTGAAATTTGTGAGAGATGAACGAGATTTTATGAACTGAATTTGAATTAAAAGTGTGCCGGGTAAGTTTGTTTATTAAGATGGAGGATGTGCAGGATCAGGTCTAACAAGGTAAAGGGTACTTAGTTCAGAATCAAAGGTAAGACAAGTATCATCTGATGGGAATCAATGAAAAATGAAATTGAAGGAAAAAGGGGAAATAGTAAACAAATAACCACTTAATACAAATCTTGAGGATTGTTTTACTTTTTTTTTTCTTTGACTCAGTCTTCTTTCTTGAGTTTATTGCGTTGATTCATTAGCATTTGCTCTGGATGAATTCTAACGGTTAATTTTCGCACCCAATCTGTTTTTTCGAGGCCCAACCAAAACCAAAGAAAAGGAAATCGCAGCTGAGTTCAAATTGAATGGGGTCTACCAATCTATAGTATAATACAATTTACAATATAAAAAAAAATAAGAATTGACTCTCCATTAGAAGCAGGTACAACTTCTCGATGTCTAAATTACATTAAACTGTTTTGTTCCATTTCCGTGTAGACTACCCTATGTATCCTTAGCTTGAAGCTGCTTTATCTGTAAATATATTCTTCAGCCAAATTGACATTTGGTTGCGAAAAATTATAATTGAAATCTTGTTGAGTTCAAATCAGAACAAACAGAGGAAGAGGAAATTATTTTCAACTAATACCTAATACAACTAATACAACTAATACGTTCAAAATATCCAAAATGTCAACTTTGCACTCCAAGAGCAATTAGCACTTCCTCTAGTCTTCTCTCCCTGCAACTCTCCATGGCCTAATCTTTATCTCAGTCTACCCAACCAGATACCCAAACTCCGAAGTCCTAATCCTGTAAATTTCTCACCTCCAAAACTCACCAATCTCTCGAGCCTCAGTCTCACCAATTTCCTTTCACCAACAATCCTTCATCTCCCTACACCGCGCACCGTATTTCTTCCTCTGTTTCTTGTTGGCATTCACTTTTTTGGCTGTTGGATCAGATATTGCGAGCCCGCACCCAATCTACCGTTTATTCGACTACGTTTTTTTGTTGGGCCAATGTTAATGAGTTCAACTATAAGAGATTACTGTTAGACGCATCGAATTTTTTCTTTTAGAATAAAGGAATTTTAGTCAATTGAAGTTTCAATTAACAGATTTGAATTAATATTTGATTAAATATGAGACCAGAGATCGAACAAGAGCTCTCTCATACATTATTGACCGAGCTTTTAGCTTATCAATTTGCTTCTCCAGTTAGATGGATCGAAACTCAAGATGTATTCTTGAAACAACACAATACTGAAAGAGTTATCGAAGTTGGTCCATCTCCTACTTTAGCAGGAATGGCATCCAGAACCATCAAGGCTAAATATGAAAGTTACGATGCCGCTTTATCGTTGCAACGTCAAGTTTTGTGTTATTCTAAGGATGCAAAGGAGATCTACTACTTGGAAGATGCTGCACCAGAAGCTCCAGTTGCTGCTGCACCAGTCGCTGAAACCAGTAGTACTCCTGTTGCTGCTGCTCCTGCTGCTCCTGTTGCTGCTGCTCCTGTTGCCGCCGCTCCTTCTGGCCCTGTTGCAAATATTCCTGATGAACCAGTAAAAGCTTCTTTACTTCTTCACGTTCTTGTTGCTCAGAAACTTAAGAAACCACTTGAAGGTGTCCCTCTTTCTAAAACCATTAAAGATCTTGTTGGTGGTAAATCTACAGTTCAAAATGAAATTTTGGGTGACTTGGGTAAAGAATTCGGTTCTACTCCTGAAAAACCTGAAGATACTCCATTGGAAGAATTAGCTGAATCTTTCCAAGACACTTTCACTGGAGCTTTAGGAAAGACATCAACCTCATTAATTGGTAGATTGATGTCATCTAAGATGCCTGGTGGATTTTCTATTACTGTGGCAAGAAAATATCTTGAATCTAAATATGGTTTAGGAGCTGGTAGACAAGATGCTATCTTATTGGTAGCTTTAACTCAAGAACCAGCTGCTAGATTAGCTTCTGAAAATGAAGCAAAAGATTTCTTAGATGTCGCCGCAAACAAATATGCTGCAACCGCAGGTATTTCGTTAGCAGCTGCTTCAGCAGGTGGTGCTGGTGCTGGTGGTGCCGGAGGTGCTGTAATTGATAGTGCCGCATTAGATGCACTTTCTGAAGAGAACAAGACATTAGCTAGACAACAATTGGAATTGTTAGCAAGATATTTACAAGTTGACTTAAATAATGGTGCTAAATCTTATATTAAAGAAAAACAAGCTACTGCAGTTCTTCAAAAGGAAATTGACTTATGGGAAGAAGAACATGGAGAATTTTACTCTAAAGGTATCAAACCATCGTTTTCTCCTTTGAAATCAAGAACTTATGATTCTTATTGGAATTGGGCAAGACAAGATGTTTTATCAATGTACTTTGACATTATCTTTGGTAAATTAACTTCAGTTGATCGTGAAACTATTAGCCAATGTATCCAAATCATGAATAGATCCAATCCAACTTTAGTTAAATTTATGCAATATCATATTGACCATGCTCCACAAGAAAAGGGTGAAACTTATAAATTGGCCAAGAAACTTGGTCAACAATTAATTGATAATTGTAAACAAGTTCAACAAGTTGATCCTGTTTATAAAGATGTTGGAAGAATCACTGGACCTTCCACTACTGTTGATGCTAAAGGTAATATTAACTACCAAGAAGTCAATAAGGATTCAGTTAGAAAGTTCGAACAATATGTTTATGAAATGGCTCAAGGAGGTAAACTTACCAAAGTTGTTGAACCAACCATTCAAGAAGATTTAGCAAGAGTATATAAAGCTATTTCTAAACAAGCTGCTTCATCTAAGAATACTAAACTTGAAGTTCAAGAATTATATGATCAATTAATTAATTATGTTAATTCTTCGAAAGAAATTGAAATTTCTAAGCCAACTGGTATTTCAACTTCAACATCAACCGATGAAGAAGATGAAGAAGTATCAACTCCAGCTTCTGAAGATGATGAAATTGCTTCATTACCTGATAAAACATCCATTTTACAACCAGTTTCTTCAACTATTCCAGATCAAACAATTCCTTTCTTAAACTTGCAAAAGAAGGATAAGTCTGGTAACTGGTCTTATGATCGTAAATTATCTTCAGTTTATTTGGATGGATTAGAAAGTGGTTCTGTAAATGGTTTAACATTTAAAGATAAATATGCTTTAATTACTGGAGCTGGTGCTGGATCTATTGGTGCCGAAATTTTACAAGGTTTAATCAGTGGTGGAGCCAAAGTGATTGTTACCACTTCTCGTTTTTCCAAGAAGGTTACTGAATATTATCAAACTATGTATTCTCGTTATGGTTCTTCCGGTTCTACTTTAATAGTTGTTCCATTTAATCAAGGTTCTAAACAAGATGTTGAAGCTTTAGTTGATTATATTTATAATGATCCAAAGAAAGGTGGTTTAGGATGGGATTTAGATGTTATCATTCCATTCGCAGCTATTCCAGAAAATGGTAATGGTATTGATAATATTGATTCTAGATCAGAATTAGCTCATAGAATTATGTTAACTAATTTGATTAGATTATTGGGTAAAGTTAAATCTAGAAAACTCACTGATACTAGGCCAGCTCAATGTATTTTACCATTATCACCTAATCATGGTACTTTTGGATTTGATGGTTTGTATTCAGAGTCTAAGATTTCTTTAGAAACCTTATTTAACAGATGGTACTCTGAAGATTGGGGTACCAAATTGACTGTTTGTGGTGCTATTATTGGTTGGACTAGAGGTACTGGGTTAATGAGTGCCAATAATATCATTGCTGAAGGTATTGAAAAATTAGGTGTTAGAACTTTCAGTCAAAGGGAAATGGCTTTCAATATCTTAGGGTTATTAACTCCACATATTGTTCAATTATGTCAAGAAGAACCAGTTATGGCTGATTTGAATGGTGGATTACAATTCATTGATAACTTGAAAGAATTCACTTCTAAATTAAGAACAGATTTAATTGAATCTGCAGAAATTAGAAGAGCAGTTGCAATTGAATCCTCAATGGAACAAAAAGTTGTTAATGGTGATAAAGTTGATTCTAGTTACTCTAAGGTAACTGTTCAACCAAGATCCAATATGAAATTTGACTTCCCAACTTTGAAAACTTATGATCAAATCAAGTCAATTGCTCCAAACTTGGAAGGTATGTTAGATTTGGAAAGAGTTATCGTTGTTACTGGATTTGCTGAAGTTGGTCCATGGGGTAATTCCAGAACTAGATGGGAAATGGAATCTACTGGTGAATTTTCCTTGGAAGGAGCCATTGAAATGGCTTGGATCATGGGTTACATTAAGTACCATAATGGTAACTTGAAGGGTAAACCTTACTCTGGTTGGATTGATGCAAAGACACAACAACCAGTTGATGACAAGGATATTAAGAGTAAGTATGAAGAGGAAGTATTAGAACACTCTGGTATTCGTTTGATTGAACCAGAATTGTTCCAAGGTTATGATCCAGAAAAGAAGAAGTTGATCCAAGAAGTTATTATTGAACATGATTTGGAAACTTTTGAAACTTCAAAGGAAACCGCTGAACAATATAAGCATCAACATGGTGATAAGTGTGAAATTTTCGAAATTCCTGAATCTGGTGAATATACCGTCAAGTTATTAAAGGGTGCTACTTTGTTCATTCCAAAGGCATTAAGATTTGATAGACTTGTGGCTGGTCAAATTCCAACTGGTTGGGATGCTCGTACTTATGGTATTTCTGAAGATACTATCAGTCAAGTTGATCCAATCACTTTGTTTGTATTGGTTGCCACTGTTGAGGCATTACTTTCTGCTGGTGTCACTGATCCTTATGAATTTTATAAATACGTTCATGTTTCAGAAGTTGGTAATTGTTCCGGTTCTGGTATGGGAGGTGTTACCGCTTTACGTGGTATGTTTAAAGATCGTTACAGTGATAAACCAGTTCAGAATGATATCTTACAAGAATCTTTCATTAATACTATGTCTGCATGGGTTAATATGTTGTTGTTATCATCTTCTGGTCCAATCAAGACTCCAGTTGGTGCCTGTGCTACTGCAGTTGAATCTGTTGATATTGGTGTTGAAACTATCTTGTCTGGAAAAGCTAAGATCGTTCTTGTTGGGGGTTATGATGATTTCCAAGAAGAAGGTTCTTACGAATTCGCTAATATGAATGCTACTTCAAACTCAATAGATGAATTTGCTCACGGAAGAACTCCAAGAGAAATGTCTAGACCATCCACTACTACTAGAAATGGTTTTATGGAAGCTCAAGGTTCTGGTATTCAAGTTATTATGAGTGCTGCGTTAGCTGTCAAGATGGGTGTTCCAATTTATGCCGTTTTAGCTATGACTGCTACTGCAACTGATAAGATTGGTAGATCTGTTCCAGCTCCAGGTAAAGGTATTTTGACCACCGCCCGTGAACATCACGGTAACTTGAAATATCCATCTCCATTATTGAACATTAAGTACAGATCCAAACAATTGCAAAAGAGATTGTCTCAAGTTAAATCATGGGAAGAAGGTGAATTAGATTACTTGAATGATGAATTAGAATTAGCCAAGGAAGAATACGGTTCTGAATTTTCTCCAAAGGATTTCTTACGTGAACGTACTGAAGAAATTCAACGTGAAGTTAAACGTCAAGTTAGTGATGCTAAGAGACAATGGGGTAATGAATTCTTCAAGACTGATCCAAGAATTGCACCTCTTAGAGGGGCCTTGGCAGCCTTTGACTTGTCCATTGATGACTTAGGAGTTGCTTCTTTCCATGGTACTTCTACTATGGCCAACGATAAGAATGAATCTGCTACTATCAATCAAATGATGAAACATTTAGGTAGAACAGAAGGAAACCCAGTATTTGGGGTTTTCCAGAAATACTTAACTGGTCATCCAAAGGGTGCTGCCGGAGCTTGGATGTTAAACGGTGCTATTCAAATTTTGAATAGTGGTATTGTCCCTGGTAACCGTAATGCTGATAATATTGATCAACAGTTGAAACAATTTGAATACGTGTTATATCCTTCTAGATCAATCCAAACTGATGGTATTAAGGCAGTTTCTGTTACTTCGTTTGGTTTTGGTCAAAAGGGTGCTCAAGCAATTGCTGTTCACCCAGATTACATGTATGCTATCTTAGATAGAGCTACTTATGAAGAGTATGCTCACAAGGTTAGTGCCCGTAACAAGCGTGCTTACCGTTACATGCACAACGCCATCACAAGAAACACAATGTTTGTTGCTAAAGAACATGCTCCATATTCTGAAGATTTGGAACAACCAGTTTACTTGGATCCTTTGGCAAGAGTTGAAGTTGGTAAGACTGAATTAACATTCAATAAGAAATCCATTCAAGGTAATGCTTATGTTGGAAAAGTTGCTGATTCAACTGCTAAAGCTTTAGCTTCTTTAAACAAGTCATCTAAAGGTGTTGGTGTAGACGTTGAATTACTTTCAGCCATCAATTTGGAAAATGAAACTTTTGTTGAAAGAAATTTCACCAGTGCTGAGCGTGAATATTGTTCCAAGAGCTCATCTCCTCAAGCTTCATTTACTGGAACTTGGTCTGCTAAGGAAGCAGTTTTCAAGGCTTTAGGTGTTAAATCTGAAGGTGCTGGTGCTTCTTTAATCGATATTGAGATTACCAGAGATTCGAATGGTGCTCCTAAGGTTGTTTTGCAAGGATCAGCTTTGAAGGCTGCTACAAGTGCTGGGGTTAAGAATGTTAGTGTTTCCATCTCTCATGATGACTTCCAAGCCACTGCTGTAGCCTTAAGTGAATTCGCTTAATTCAGTATTTAGTTTCAATTACAATGTGATTTTAATAAGTAATAAGTAATTATTGTAAACTTGTGATCATCTTCTTATCTACTCATATGATCGAAAGACTCTGCTCTTCAAGTCCTGAACTTAGCCTTGTAAGTAAAACCCTCAATGTCGTGTACAACTACAAAACTTGATCCTTGCGATATCATCTGCGATTGACGTGTTGGAGAGAGGTATCGGCAAGTAAATAACAACCGAATATCATTCAACATCTAGAAGATTTCCGCCACTGGATCATAATTCAATAAGAGTTATTCTGAATCTTTATAGTACCTAGAGTTTACAATTCTTGTGCCATGCTGGAAGAGACTGGAAGTGTACCGGCAATGCCTGAAGATCTGGACAACTTCGTTGAGATTAAAGTTGATGTGTCGCAAGATTTGAATGACTCGTCAAATGGCAATGAGCAGGAAGTTTTACCTGATAAGAATGGATCAGTCGATTCAAGTCAAGGCAATGTAAAGGAGGACTTAAATAAGCAATTGCCCGAGGTTCCAAAAGAAAATGGATCACTGGAGCCAACATCAAATACTGATCTTGAAACCTTGCCACAACTGACAAATCTGGACAAGATCGAAATTCAGGTAACTGAACCATCATCAGAACAAAATCATGAGCCAATTTCAACCGCAACCACAATTGCTGATAATTCGGAATCTTTGGCTAGTGTTGCCACTTCTACTACTGATGATGCTGTCACAGTTGTTGAAAACGGTAATGGGTCTTTCCCCAGAGTCAATAATGATCATTTCTTGGTGGGATCATTCACTGCTATTCTTGAAGCCAAGGAGATAAAAAAGAACGTTGAGCTTAAAGAACTTATTAAAAAGGTTCTAGATTCGTTAAATGGTCCAGCAAAGGTAGATCCTCATATTCTTTTTGATACTTTGAAATTATGTTGCGAAACACCAAGTAGCTCAATTAAAGCTAAAGCAGTTGATATATTTGCTAAAACATTTGATTATGGGATTTTTGAGAACGAAACAGATATAGTACAGCTAACTGATGCTTCAGTTGAAGTAATATCATCTTGCTTTGAAGGAGAAGGTACTGATGCATTGGTTGAAACTCAAGTACTTCGTGCTTTAACAAACAGTATTCTTATTATGCCTTGTCATGGAGCTTCACTTCTTAAAGCTGTCAGACAAATTTACAATATATTCATATTTTCATTATCATCAGACAACCAATTAATAGCTCAAGGGACCTTGAATCAGGTAATTGATGCTGTTTTTAGTCGAATTAACCAATCCCCATTATTAAACAAGGGTAAAGCTTCTAGTCGTGCAAGTAAGGATGAATTATCACCTACACCAACTTCAAATATTGATACTACTCCTACAAATTTAACTATAGAACTGAGATCGGACTCAATTGTTTCAACTACAACTCCATTCACTTTGAAGAACTTGGAAAATCTTAATGACTCAACTATAGATGATGATCGTGTCAATGAGGCTAATATGGCTTCCGAAAAAGATGAAGATTTGGTTGTGAAAGATGCTTTCTTAATTTTCAGAGCCATGTGCAAATTGTCAGTTAAAGCATTGGAATCTGAAAGTTTGGATATGAGATCACATTCTGTTCGTTCTAAATTATTGTCTTTACATATCATTCACACAATTTTAAAAGATCATATTGAAATATTCTTAAGTAATGACGTTGTCATTTTATCCTCATCACCAAACCAAACTAACACTAGATTAGTTAATGCCGTTCGTCAATATTTATCCTTATCTTTATCAAGAAATGCAGCATCTCCATTAGCTCCAGTATTTGAATTATCTCTTGAAATATTTTGGCTCTTGATTTCCAACTTGAGGTCTGAGTTTAAAAGAGAAATCCCAGTTTTTTGGGATGAAATTTATTTACCAGTTGCAGAAATGAAGAGCTCGACTCCTCACCAAAAAAGGTATTTATTATCTATAATTGAAAGATTATGCAATGATTCAAGATGTATAATTGAATTTTATTTGAACTATGACTGTGATAGTTCAATGCCCAATGTATGTGAAAAGATAATTGACTATTTGTCAAAACTTTCATTCTTAAGAGTTGAAGTTACTCCTACACAAAAATTTGCATACCGTGAAAATAAGAAACGTGGAATCTCAGTTTATGATATTAGTAAAACTTTCAATTTGGCTAGTGGTAAGATGTCTTCAAAACCCCCAGAACCTGATGTTTATAACCATTTTCCTTTAGAGTATGCCTTAAAAATGTCTGCAGTAGGTTGTACTGTTGCATTCTTAAAATCATTATACTCTTGGGCTCAAAAGGGTTACAATAAGGAAAATCAAATACACTCACAATCAAACCGAACAAGTTTTACCGTTGGCAACAAATCTGGTTCACATGTTTCTCTTAGAGACAGATCTGATACCATTGACTCCCTTCCAAATACTCCTTCTGGTTCAGGTTCATTTTTTGCTAATGGAACTGCTGATCCTGACAATCCTGAACAATTTGAAAACTTGAAACAAAGAAAGAAGGCATTCTTAGAAGGAATTCGCCAATTTAACCAAAAGCCAAAGAAAGGAATTGACTTCTTCTTGGAGCATGGATTCATTTCTAAAGATGAACCTAAGGAAATTGCAACCTTCTTACTTCAAGTTGACACTATAGACAAAGCGGCATTAGGAGAATATTTAGGAGAAGGTCACGAAAAAAATATTGCTATTATGCATGCCTTTGTTGACCAAATGGATTTTAGTGATCTTCCATTTGTTGAGGCCATGAGAAGATATTTACAATCATTTAGATTACCTGGAGAAGCTCAAAAAATTGATAGGTTTATGTTAAAATTTGCTGAAAGATATCTTTTAGGTAACCCCAAAGTTTTCTCAAATGCTGACGCTGCTTATGTTTTAGCATATTCAGTAATTTTACTTAATACAGATCAACATTCACCTCAAGTTAAAGTTAGAATGACAGTTGAAAATTTTATTACTAATAATTCAGGAATTGATGATGGGAAAGATTTACCAAGAGAATTATTAGAAGAAATTTATAGTGAAATTCAATCCAATGAAATTAAACTTCAATCTGAACAACATGCAGCATTGATTTCAGGAGATTTAAACGATAATGGCAATATTAATGGAACAGGTAGTGGTTTCTTTGGAGGTAGAGATCTTAATCGTGAGGCTTATATTCATGCTTCTAAGGAAATGTCTACCAAGACCGAGAAATTGGTACGTAATTTGGGTAGGAAACTAAAATCAGATGATATTAATGGATTGTCAACTACATTTTACGTTGCTTCACACGTTTACCATGTTAAGTCTATCTTTGATACGTTATGGATGTCGATTCTTGCTGGTTTGAGCCCTCCGTTTAAGGAATACGATGAAGAAGATACAACTAAATTATGTCTTGAAGGTATTAAACTATCTATTAGGATTGCATGTATGTTTGAATTAAGCTATGCAAGAACTTCTTTCATAGGAGCATTAGTTCAATTTGAAAACTTGAATAATTATGAAGAGATGAAACCAAAAAATGTGGATGCCATATACATAATGTTAGAATTGGCAGTTTTAGAAGGGAATAATTTACAAGATTCTTGGATTCAAATTTTGACTTCAATTTCACAGTTAGAAAGATTACAATTAATTTCACAAGGGGTTGATCAATATTCTATTCCAGATGTATCAATTGCAAAGATATCAGCCAATAGAAGTGGCTCAGCTGATTATAATGGCGGATCTAGAATTTCAACCACTAGTTTTTTCAGTCTGTTTACCAATCAACAGAGTATTTCGGAAGCAGCTTCTCAAACAGCTTCTAATAAATATCATAATCAACATTTGACTGCTGAAGTCTCAAAATTATTAACTAAGACAGAGTTGGAAGTTGCAATGGATAAAGTGTTCACAAACAGTGCTAATTTATCTAAGGAAAGTATTCTTGAGTTTATTAAAGCATTATCTCAAGTCTCAACTGAAGAAATTGAAAGTTCTCGCCAAAGCGCAAGCCCAAGAATGTTTTCTTTACAGAAATTTGTTGATGTATGTTATTACAATATGAGCCGTATTAGGGTTGAATGGTCACAACTTTGGTCGATTATGGGTAAAACTTTTAACGAAGTTGGATGTAATTCGAATCTGGTGATAGCCTTTTTTGCTTTGGATTCCTTAAGACAATTGTCGATGAGATTTTTTGAAATTGATGAATTATCACATTTCAAGTTTCAGAAAGAATTTTTGAAACCTTTTGAATATATTATGATTCATAATGAGTCATTAGAGGTGAAAGATATGGTATTGGAATGTATTAATAATATGATTTTAGCTAAAGTTGGACAAATCAAGTCCGGATGGAAAACTATATTCAAAGTATTAACTGCTGCGGCAAAGGAAAATAAAGAAAGTCTTGTTCATAAGACTTACAAGATTGCCAATTTAATCAATAAGGACTATCTTAACGTGGTGAGATCTCAAGATTCATTTGGAGATTTGGTTGTATGCTTTACGGAATTGGCTAAAAATGAAAGATTCCAGAAGGTAAGTTTATTGTCTTTAGAAGTCCTTCTGAAATTAATTTCTCATATTGCATCGATAAGTATTTCAAATGATCATAAATTGAAAGTTAAATATGATCTGCATAAAGAAGTCCAGGATGAAGATATAGACGAACTGATAATTGGTGATAAGAATGAATATCTAACAAAATTATGGTTCCCAGTACTCTTTGGTTTTCATGACATCATAATGACTGGAGAAGAACTTGAAGTTAGATCAAGAGCTCTTAATTACCTTTTCAAAGTATTAATGGAATATGGGAAATATTTTGAATATGAATTTTGGGATTTGATTTGTCATGAATTATTATTCCCAATATTTTCTGTATTGAGTAATCATTGGGAATTGAATAATATAGATGACAATGATAAATTATCGGTTTGGTTATCTACCACATTAATTCAAGCATTAAGAAACATGATAATGTTGTTCACTTTTTACTTTAATCCTTTAAGTGAAATGTTAGACGATTACTTGACGTTATTGATATCATGTATCTGTCAAGAAAATGATACTATTGCAAGAATTGGCAGATCATGTTTGCATTCGTTATTGATTGATAATGCATCCAAGTTCAATAATGATCAATGGGATCTAATTACTAAAGCATTTGCCAGCCTATTTGAGTTGACCACTGCTCGAGAATTATTTACGTCAGATCCATTAAAGATTCAAATTGAAAATAATGCAGAAGATGATGACCTGATGAACAAAGATCTAGAGGCCAATATGTCCTCCAATACCAATTCAAACACCCCCAACAGGTCAGTGGTGAATGATACAGAAGCAAGATTGAAAAAATCCAAAGAAAAATCAACTATTGTTGTGAAATGTGTTCTTCAATTGTTAATGATCGAAACATTATCAGAACTTTTTGAAAATGATAACCTTTACGATTCAATTCCATATGAATATTTAATTAAGATTGCCAATCTTTTAAACGAAAGTTATAGTTTCGCTCGTAAATTCAATGATAATTATGATTTAAGAGTTAGATTATGGAATGCTGGAGTAATTGAAAGATTACCCAATTTATTAAAGCAAGAATCAAGTTCATCTGCGGTATTCATTAATATAATGTTTAGAATGTATTGTGATGATGATAAATCCACTACTGAACAAAAGCACGTTATTATAAACAAAATCATTCCATTATGCAATTCAATTACTTCAAGATATGCTGATTTTGATGAAGTTAATCAACAAAGAAATATTGCTACCTGGAGACCAGTAATTGTGGAAATATTTCAAGGATATGTTGAACTTGATGATGACGACTTTATAAAATTCACTCCAGAGATGTATAATCTTACGTTGAAATTGTTGACCAAAGGTCTGTCACCTGATCTCCGTTCAGCTATTAAGACATTTTTGACTCGTGTAGGTGATTTTTTCATTCAAAGGAAGACATAGAAGTGTGAATTGAGTGATAATTGAATCGAGCACGGGTGAATTCTATAGAACGTAAGAAGAGGAGGATGAGGAGGAAAAGGAGTAAGAGGACGAGGAAGAAGAAGAAGAAGAGGAAGCGGAAGAAGAGAACGAGAAGAAGATGTGGACGACAACATTGAAGAAGAAGAAGACCAAGAAATTGTGGAAAATAATCTTTGGGCAGACTTTCTTTCTACGTATAATTTTAACTAGAACAACAAGGAAATACTTAGAACAAAACTTGAACTCTGTGTTAATACCAGCCATGTAAGTCCGGTATATATGTAAGATGACAAGATAAAAATGTAGTTAAATCTAAAATAAAAGATCAATCATTTTAAAAACCATTTGGATAGTTTTCATATCAGATTCACTTGACTCGTACTCACTGAATTTGTGGGGTTGAAGTGTATAGTTCTGGGATTAGCAGCTGATAATTACCCTATATACTGAAATTTACGCAGTTGTGAACCGTGACACAAAACAAACTGTGAGTTTTTGAAAATTTTTGTCACTCGACGACGTTTGGGGACATAAGTCATACGGACTTTAAGTTCTCACTTACTTTCTTTTGCTGTATTAATCGTTCCAATTTCTTGCAATGTCATTCGAAAACAAGGTATGTGTGTTGTATTATCAATGTAGATAATGAATTGCAATGACACAGTCTGATTTGCTTAACATTTGCACCATTCCACAGTCGGGAAGTGGAAGTTAAAAGGGAGCAAGACTGGTGGTTCTGAAAAATTTTTTTTTTCACAAATCTTAAGGGAACAATGATCATTGATTTGTTTCTCTCTATAGAACTCTAATTACTAGAGCTTGTGGTTGATCAACAAAATGTTCTTCTATAGTTGCAATTGGTGGTCCTATTTTGATCATTTATGACTTGAAATCATTAATTTAGTTTTGCGATTAAATTGTGGAATTCTATGTTTCTCTCGCTTTCTTGTCTTTCATACTAACAATTTTTTACAGAACTTGTACCATTTATTGGGCAATGATGTTGAGGATGATTCCATCCCAGCTCCAGCTCCAAGAGAAGTTGTAAAAAGTACTGGATCTTCAAAGAAGGCCGATGTTGCTCCTGCCAAGGCTGACCCAGCATTTGCTAAGAAGAAGACTTCTAAGCCAGCAAGTAATGAAGGTGCTTTCAAGAACAAGATAAATAACAAGAGCGTTGGTGGACCAAGTTCTACTCCATCTAAACACACCAAGAAACCATTTGATCGTCATTCAAGAACTGGTAAAGTTGACTCTGCTAAGAAAATTAAGCAAGGTTGGGGTTCTGATAAAACTGAATTAGTTGATGAAACTGAAGCTGCAGCAGATGCTGAAGCTGAACTTGAAGCTGAAGCTTCTGAGGAAGTTCCAGAAGTTCCAAAGCAATCATTAGATGACTATTTTGCTCAATTAGAATTAAAGAGAGATGAATTTGCTGCTAAGAAATACTTCAGAAAAATTGAAGCTTTAGGTGATGACGAAATAATTCAAAAAGTTCAAGAAAAATTCATTGAACCAACCCAAACTAAGAAAGTTAAGTCAAAGGCTCCAAAAGAAAAGAAATTTTTAGAAGTTGATGCTAAATTTTCTGACCAAGTTCCATCTTCAAATGATAGACACTCTACCAGAGGTGGTTCAAGAGGTGGATTCAGAGGTGATTCAAGAGGTGGTGCTAGAGGTGGTGCCAGAGGTGGTGCTAGAGGTGGTGCCAGAGGTGGTGCCAGAGGTGGAAGTTCTTCCACTGCTAGAGAATCAGGTGCCTCAAAGACCCCAAAGGCAGTTGTTAATGACAAGAACTTCCCATCTTTATAAGTTTATGAATGATAATGGAATTTTTTTTTTGGTCATTTCAATTCAATTTACTCTATTGATCGTCAAGTTCCTAAGAATTACAAACACAATGTTTTGTTTGAACTGTTTATTATTACATGCTAAACAATAGAATCCAAATGTAGAGGAAAAATTGTGAGTGAGTGAGTGAGTGGGATATTGTAGTTGATTTAGCAGAGGTGGAGGAATATTGAACCAAGTGATATTGAACCAAGTGCTAAGCGAGGGACCATCCTATATGAACCCTTAGGCTCTTTTGGCCCTTCGAACCTTCTTTTTGTTTATTGTAGACCTGCAGTTGGTCATATTCGACTAAAGTCAGAAACTGTCTGAGAGCTTGCACAGTCCAAAAATTGCAAAAAACATAGAGAAGAGCGGAACCACCAGAGAATGTATACTCAGTAATAATTCAAAAGACTAGTTGGATATCTAAAGGTTATTTCTCTACTATGTAGCTACCAATGAACTCCATTTCAGCGGCAATAAATTATGGCAAGTTTCAAGATTTTCGTACTATAGCACAAATGTTATACACATCATTTGGAATTACAACCAATGTAGACGATCCATAATTGATCTTAATATTCAGTGGTGAACCTAAAGAAGCAACTGTTGTTGCCGAATAAATTATTTGAGCAGAGGCTTTAACGATAGATAATGCTACATCCAACGGTACTTGGTCCAGAGAAAAGTCTGTTGCGCCTATTAGAGTATCACTGTTATTATTGTAAATAATCACCGTATCCACCAACGATTCGGTATGGTACAATGATAGCGAGCTGCTTACCAATTCAATGGTCAGAGAAGGTAGCAGCGGTGCGTAACTCATACCTGAAAGAGGATTGGGGGAGTTACCAGCTATCGTTGACCAAGTTAAGCTTTGATGAATCAAAGGAGAATATGGCAAATGGTACTGATTGGTAGGCTTCTACTTGGCAGGACTTGAAATAGTGGGTAGTTTGTATACATTACTGAACGTTCGGTCATGGTTGGCGAGCGATAGCTGGATTTCTCACTTCAGTCGCTAAATAGTGCGCTAATCAGAACACGAACCGTGGATAAAATTGTAAGTTAGGGGGTCGTGGGAGGATGGACAGAAAGAGACACTTAGAGCAAACAGAACAGGACAAGATCTTTTGGAAAACAACACTGAAGACTAGATTTTAAAGAGAATGGGGTTAGTCGTTTGCTTCTGACATAATTTTAGGGGTGTCTCGACGGTCCGCTGACCGCTACTCGCTGAAAGCTTCTGCGTCGGGCCCGGCTCGCATCGTTCGAGCTATCGGATTCCCGCAGGGAACAGCCCTCCGCAGGAGTCTCCATAAAATGGCCCTAGCGGAGCGGTAGTGCACAGTTATATCAATATACGATACCCTGTTGACCACTATTAACAACTCTGGCAAAATGAATAGAAAGTGACATTCTTCCCATTGATAAAGTTTGCATCTAAAGTCTAGAACTTCATGGACCCCAGACCCTTTCTTATCGGATCGAAAAATCGCATCAAAAATCAGACATTGACAGATTTGCCCAACTCGGCTACATGGCAAATATGGTTTAAATGGCACGTTTTCTCACGGAATCGTTATATTAAATTCATAGGGTGCAAAAACTATTCGGTTGCACGAACTAAAAGCATTTTCAATCCGCAACCCAAAGTGAGTAACCCCGCTAGCGAGGAAAAAATCAATTCAATTGTCTTTACCTGAACCATAATCAGTAAGCGAACTGACGATTGATTTTCGATTTTTCAAATTCGTTCAATTCTCTGCCAAATATGGACCATCCAGTCTTGTAGCCGCACTCCCATTCTGGAGGTCATGCCTCTCAATTGATCATTCGTGATAGAATTTCGTCCTGCACCTAGATGGTCATTTAGACTCTGATTTGGGTTGACATCCCAACACCCGGACTATTTCGGAATTGTGATTTTTCAACTGATTACGGTAGGAAATGAATGATAGAACCCTCTATGGCTGTGGTTTATTCCCCCAATAATGTTTGAAATCTAATTTGATAAACATATATCTCAGAGTAGAAATCATCTTTCATTTCCTTTTACTTACTTAATCTCTTTTTTTTTCATTTCCAAATCAATTATCTCATATACCAATTGATTGGTGTTCTTTCATCCAGTCCTCCATATTCCCAAAATCTAGCGCTCTATCTAAATTCTGTTATCGGGTAATCTGAGCACGCGTTTTTTGATTGAAAAATATAAAATACAAACGGTTATATTATCTTTCTTGTTTAGTTAAATTATTTTTTTCCTTTGCTATTTCATCATTCTTTTGTTGATATAACTATTAAATTCTTCACATTTTGACTTGTGCACTGATTCCCGGTGATACCTTTGAAGAATTATCACCATAATCAATTGAAACTAACTGAAGCTGGTTCTTATAATTACCAGCATAACAATATTGTTACCACAATTGGAAGTGAAATTTCAAGCCCACACACAAATTGGAAGTCTCTTGGTTTTTTTTTTCACCAGCACTTTCAAGTGAACAAGTTGAACTATTAAGTGTCTGTACTGTTAATCGCTACTTATTATTATTATTATTATTATTATAGTTTGGGGTGTATCTTTCTGAACTCAATACTGTTCTGTTTATCAATCCCTTACAGAGTTGCTTTGCTTTTTTTTGTTGACTCAGCATTTTATCTCAGTGAGTCAAGTTGAATATTTAGAGATTAATTTCAATTTTGATTATAATTATTTTCATTTTTTGAATACATTGGAATCTCAGTGAGCAGGGTCATAAAGACAAAATCTATTCGGTAATTGAATACTATTGCAATAACGATGTCTGAAATAATTCTAAAGAAAGCTCTTCTTTCCACTTCCTCTCCGGAAGGAATTCAGGTGGCTACTAAAATCACTCCTACAAGACTAGCCAATATTTTAATTCGAAAGGGTCCTCTTCCTATTCGTAATATTACCAGTGAATTAGCAATTGAAGTTCAAGGATTTGATAAACTTTCATTATCTAAACAGAGAAGACTTATAATGGCTGCTATGGAACAAACGGATCCTGAAAATAATGTAGTGTTTGAAAAAATCGGCTGGGGTCAATGGGCTGTTCGTGGGGTTGACTCTGATTACATCGTTACTGAAGGTACTGAAACTACCACCAATCCAACTGGACCTTTTCTTGAAGAAGATTCAAAAAAACTGCTCAGTGTTCAAGAATTAAGAAATCAAACTGGCGTGAAATTAGGTTGGACCAAGAAGAAGCAACCTAATCTGCAATTTCAACAACTGACCCAATCTGGACGAAGTCAGCAAAATGATCCAAATCTTGTGAAACAGCAACATCAACTACAGCCTCCAGTTGGTCAACGCCAGAGAAGAAAGCTGCTGCAACTGATTCTGCCAGATATTACTTCAGAAACTCTAAGAAGAGAATCAATATCATCTTCAAAACATAACCTCCATAATATCAAACTTCCGAATGAAACTTTAAGAGATCTTGGATCTGTATCTACAGCAATAGAATCTGATTCAGAAGATGATTTTGCTCTTGGATCTGAAGAAATGGATGATAGTGATAGTGAAACTGAAAATGAAAGTGATCCAATTAATGATGTTGATTTGTTCAGATTTGACGATGATGATCAATCCGGAGCCACTTCTATTGATAAATTTAAACCTCATGGAAGGGTATCATCATCATTGAAGTCTCCTCCTCCTCCTCCTCCTCCAATAAAGTTTGCCAATCGTGTGCCATTGAAAGTTAGTCCTCCTCCAGGAACTCCTTCTTTAAGTGGAGGAGGAGGAGCAAGCTCTGGCAATGGACGAAGAAAATCTTCCTCTTCGGCCACCAATAATGGTCCAGGAGTATCTAAATACAGCCATAGTCAAAGGCATCAAATATTTAATCGTTCAAGGCTAAATTCACTTGAAAACCTTGACAATTATATTGTATCATCTTCTAAAAGTTCGGGAAGTTCATTTGCATCTCCTCCACCGGCTGGTCCTATTGGAGGTTCTTTAAGTTTGTCTACCCTGCCATGGAATTCGAATTATATTCACAACGCATCTCCTGATAGTATAGTAGCCACTATATCCAGCAGAAGGAAATCTTCATTCAATGAGTCGCATATTCGTTCGACATTATTATCATCTTCATTACCAAAACAACATGTGGATACTATCAATACCAATAGCACTACAAAAGTATCACCTAAGTCTAAACCTTACGGAAATTCAACCCATGCTAAATCGAATTCTTCTATTAATATTACTCATAAGACATACGCAAGACGTCATGTATCTGGTGAACATAGCGATACCGATGAAGAAGATTGGGAGAAAATTGGTGCAGAATCTCTACGCAATGGATCTGAACATCAACGACGTCCAAAAAATGATCATGTTGGTGAATCTAATTCGTCATCTCAAACGGAAGAAACGAATGCTGCTTATGCATTAGTTGATCTAATGTCAGTATAAGATAACAGTAATAAGAAAGTCATGAAATGCAAAGATTCAGAATGGAAAACTAGAGATAAAGAAAATGTTCTTGGGAATCTAAGGACAAATGCAAACTTCTTGTTACGATTCAAAACATGTAGCTGGGGGATAAACAGGTGTTCTAGGGGTTAACTGACATTTCATCTTAAATGATGAATCAACTGAGAGTTCGCTGGTTAAATGGTGATCTCCTGAGAGTTCACTGGTTATATGTTATACTAATTCCCAAGTATCGCTTCTTCTTCCTCTGAGCTTTGCTCAAAAAAAAAAAGGAAAAAAAAAAACTTTGGCATCCCAATGGTAACTTTTATAGTATTTTGTATATTATTTCTTATTTGCAGATTATCTAATTGTGGTGTAGTACCTTCATTTTGATGAAGGATTTAGCTCGCGAGGTCTGGGGAGCCTGTTCCAACTCGCGCTGGATTCTCAGACTCTCACAAGCAACCTATCTCAGGTACGCTACGAGAAGCTTTTGTCAAATTCGCACAAGTGAACGATCTCTCGCCTGTGAGCACTCTCAGTCTCTCTCTTTGCGAGCTGTCACAGCCATTCGCCATTCTCTGGTGTACTCATTCAGGTTTTCATCGGCGAACATTTTCAGGCTCTCTCTGGAGAACATTCTCAGGCTCTCGCTAGAGAACCATTCCAAGGTACTGGTTGGTGAGCACTCACTGGCTCTCGCAGCACTCTCTGTATCTCTCAGCATTCTCTGGCTCTTCTCTTGCAGGCTCTCACCCACCGAGCACGTCTCAAAGTTTACAATTCAAACCGCTCGCCAGCCATTCCATCCTCCTGAATCGCGCTCGACGCGTCCTATGATCAACTTGAGCCTCATAGAAAGACCTTGCTAATCATTTTTCACCTTTTTTGGATTAATTAACACTTGAACGAAAGACGTGGAATTTGCATAGAAGGGAAACTAAAAATCAGTTAAACCCCATTTTCTTAGTGATTGATATTTTTAAATCTTTTCTTGTTTTTGTTCGATCTTCAGTTCACTACCCAACTTTGAATTATGTCGACAACCACAACGTCGGCAATCTTGCCCACAGTACAAATCGACGTGAATTATCGTGAAATACTGGAGTCAATGAAAGACTTTTTATTGCATTTTAAAGGAAGTAGTGGTATTGGCTCATTGGAATTAGATGATACCACCATTGAAGAAGATATTTTAGGTCCTAAATATATGTCAAGACTTCAGAAAATTGCCAACAGAGACTTAACTACCCTCTATATTGAATTGGATGATTTACAGGCATATCAAGATTTTCTGACCCTTTCAGTTAATAAACATCTTGTTAGTCAAATCACCAAGAATACTCACACATTTGTTGAATTATTCAGTCAAGTAGTGGACGAATTAATGCCTGAACCAACTACCGATATCTCATATAAAGATGATGTGTTGGACGTGATTATTCATCAGCGTAAGCTTCGAAATGCAAGACTTCAACAGGATACCGCAGAAGAATTCAATCAGTTAAGTCAGGGATTGACTCAAAATGGACAGCATAATCTGCAAGAGCAGCAACTGGCTGTTGTATCGGCAGCATCCACTGAAAATATGTTCCCAGCAAAGTTAACTCGTAGATATTGTCTTTATTTCAAACCTTTATCTGGTAAGCATCGTTCTCTCGCAGTTCGAGAAATTAAGGGTAACTTGGTTGGACAATTCATTACCGTTAAGGGAATTGTTACGCGTGTTAGTGATGTTAAACCTTCAGTACTTGTGAATGCTTATACCTGTGATAAATGTGGATATGAAATTTTTCAAGAAGTTAACGCAAGAACTTTCTCTCCATTAATTGAATGTACTTCTACTCAATGTAAAGCAGATAATACTAAAGGTCAATTATTTATGTCTACTAGAGCATCTAAATTTTCTAGTTTTCAAGAAGTTAAGATTCAAGAATTAGCCGATCAAGTTCCTGTTGGTCACATTCCAAGAGCATTAACCATTCATGTAAATGGAGATTTGGTGAGATCACTTAATCCTGGTGATGTTGCTGATATTTCTGGTATCTTTATGCCTTCTCCTTATACTGGATTTAGAGCTTTGAAAGCAGGTTTACTTACTGAGACTTTCTTAGAAGCCCAATATGTAAATCAATTTAAAAAGCAATATGAATCTTTGGAAATTACTGATGAGATCAGATCTCAAATTCAAGATTTATATGGTCAAGGAAATATTTATAATAAATTATCTAAATCTATTGCTCCAGAAATTTATGGACATTTAGATATTAAGAAAATTTTACTCTTACTTTTATGTGGAGGAGTATCTAAAGAAATTGGAGATGGGTTGAAAATTAGAGGAGATATTAATGTTTGCTTAATGGGAGATCCAGGGGTAGCTAAATCACAATTATTAAAAGCAATCGGAAAAATTGCTCCCAGATCAGTTTATACAACTGGTAGAGGTTCTTCAGGAGTTGGTCTTACTGCAGCAGTTATGAGAGATCCAGTTACTGATGAAATGGTATTAGAAGGAGGTGCATTAGTATTAGCAGATAATGGGATTTGTTGTATTGATGAATTTGATAAGATGGATGATTCTGATAGAACTGCAATTCATGAAGTTATGGAACAACAAACAATTTCAATTTCTAAAGCAGGTATAACGACTACTTTAAATGCTAGAACATCCATTTTAGCAGCTGCTAATCCTTTATATGGAAGGTATAATACAAAATTATCACCTCATGAAAATATAAATTTACCAGCTGCTTTATTCTCCAGATTTGATATAATGTATTTGATATTAGATCAACCATCAAGAGAATTGGATGAAAAATTGGCTCATCATGTTGCCTATGTTCATATGCATAATAAGCAACCCGAAATGGAATTCGAACCATTGAGTTCTTCAACTATAAGGCAATATATATCGATAGCGAGAACTTTTAGACCAACAGTACCAAAAGAAGTTGGAGATTATGTGGTACAATCATACATTAGTATGAGAAAAGAATCCCATAGGAATGAAGGTTCAGTGAGAAAATTCAGTCATATTACACCAAGAACGTTACTTGGTATACTTAGAATGTCTCAAGCACTTGCAAGAATTAGATTTGATACAAAAGTTACAATTGAAGATGTTGATGAAGCATTAAGATTAATCCAAGTATCGAAATCTTCTTTAAATGCTCAAGATGATATAATGAGGGAAGATGAAACGTCTAGTTCCAAGATTTATCAAATCATTAAAGCCTTTGCAACCAATGAAAATGGGAAATTATCCAAAACTGTTCAATTACAAGATTTAAAACAAAGAGTAATTGCTAAAGGTTACACGGTTGAACATTTTGATAATTGTATTAATGAATATGAGTATTTGAATGTATGGCATAGAATAGATAACGGAGAAACCTTGATGTTTATTGGGAATGGCAATGATGAAGATGAAGATGACATGGAATATGAATATTGAATTGTATCATATATTAGAATAATTGTATATTAAAATGAATAAATAAAATGGAAAAAAAAAAAAAAAGATTCAAACAACGAGAACTTAGTGAGGGAAATGTAGAAGCGGTTGAAATTTCATTTAATGTTGCATCTTT